>OZ023214.1:60959195-61229195 GCA_963995525.1 Escarpia spicata
ACATACTGAATACATACTGCAAACACCCCCCCCCCCTCCCACACACACATCATACACACGACATACATTCTGAATATATACTGCAAACAACCCCCCCACACACACACACATCATACACATGACATACATACTGAATACATACTGCAAACACCCCCCCCCCCCACACACACACACATATCATACACATGACATACATACTGAATACATACTGCAAACACCCCCCCCCAACACACACACATCATACACACGACATACATACTGAATACATACTGCAAACACCCCCCCCCCACACACATACACACATCATACACACGACATACATACTGAATACATACTGCAAACACTGCCACACACACACACACACATCACACACACGACATACATACTGAATACAAACAGTATACATGAAACATACACCCAACAAACACATGACATACACACTGCATGTACACAACACACAAGCCAATGTGACATTGTATACGTAGACAATACACATCTACTGAATACTCACTGTGTCAACTGTTTGTGTTGTAGTGTGTTACTGTGCCAGTGACAGTCCAGACCAGCCTTATGAACCAGGACAGGGAAACAACACACAGTCCGACACTACACCCACACCTACTACCTAGCGTCTCAGTGCCACAGTCAGTGACACAGCCAGTGATAGTGGTGACACAGGCAATGACACAACCAGTGACACAGTCTGTGACACAGTCAGTGATGCTAGTGACACAGCCAGTGACACGAGAGCTACAGGACAGTGTGTCACATGCTCTGACATCAGTGGAGTCCGGTATAACAGACAGTGTACATAGACAGTGACAGGACAAGTACACCAACATCTCCTGACACAACACTGGTAACCATGAGAACCAGTGACGTGGCAACAGTGCCGGATGTTGTAACAACACCAGTGACACCTAGTAACAGAGTGTACAAGCTGACATTCGATGGGAACTGCTCCCTGCTCGAGTTGACTTTTGACAGCAGTTTGTGAAAGTCTTGAGTAGTCTGATTAAGATCAAGTTCAAGATAACAGACGAGAACCTGAAAATTGCCAAGGAAATCGCGTGTGGGTCGCTGGTCGTGGAGGTGCAGTTGTTTAACTTGACTGACCCTTCACTGGGCGGTGAGATGGAGAGTCTGACCAGTATCAATGTGACCGCTGCAAATGTCACCTTCTACATATCCCTCCTCAAAGTGGCCACTGTCCCTCTCGACGGCAAGTCTCATTTGACATCAATGGCAACGACAACGGAGACAATGTCACCGACAACCAACCACCCAGCCCTGTACCAGGTTGACAAACCCATTGTGATTGTGTTCTCTATAGTTGGAGGCACATTGCTGATCCTTGCTGGTGTCTGTGCTGTCTACTCATGCCGCGCCTGCATACACAAGTCGTGACACACCCACTGCAAACGTACGTCTTGAGACTTCACCCCTTGACAGTACACTCCATGTACAGTGACCAGGGCGTCATCATCGCGCTGGAGAGTCATGACACAAACAGTGACAGCGTCTACCAGGGTCAGCAGGACTACTTCCCCAAAACAACAGGACCACTCTCTACCTTCCAGCCCCAGAGGCTGGTCGCAGTGGACGGTGAGGGTGACACACAGGGCGACAGACAGGGTGACAGCAGGGACAGGGTCCAGACAGGGAGACAAGGCTCAGATGGGAACCTCACCCACACCTTCCGCAGTGAGTCGTCCTCTCACACTGGCTTTGACAACCCGTCGTTGTCAAGCAAGGACTTCCTCGACTCGGGGACCGAGGACAATGTGGAAGACTTGCAGCCACTCCCTTATGACGGTGGTTACTCCCTTCTGAGGGGGGTCACTCTCTTCTGAGGGTGGTTACTCCCTTCTGAACGGGGTGACTTCCTTCTGAGGGGGGCCATTCCCTTATGAGGGTATTTACTCCCTTCTGAGGGGGCCACTCCATTCTGAGGGGGCACTGCTTTCTGAGGGTAGTCACTCCATTCTGAAGGGGGCACTCCCTTCTAAGGGGGGCACTTCCTTCTAACTGAGGAGGTCACTCTCTTGTAATTGCGGTGGTCATTCCCTTCTAAGGGGGACACTTCCTTCTAACTGAGAAGATCACTCTCTTGTAACTGAGGGAGTCAGTCTCTGTTAGATATGTTGTATCATTGTTATCCACAAAATCTGTCAAATAAGATAATGCCATTATGATACTCGTCAAAACGTGTTGACAAAGCTCAGGCTAAAATGAAACATCAAAACCTGTCCAGTGAGGTCAGGCTGGAATGAAACATCAAAACCTGTCCAGTAAGGTCAGGCTGGAATGAAACATCAAAACCTGTCCAGTAAGGTCAGGCTGGAATGAAACATCAAAACCTGTCCAGTAAGGTCAGGCTGGAATGAAACATCAAAACCTGTCCAGTGAGGTCAGGCTGGAATGAAACATCAAAACCTGTCCAGTAAGGTCAGGCTGGAATGAAACATCAAAACCTGTCCAGTAAGGTCAGGCTGGAATGAAACATCAAAACCTGTCCAGTGAGGTCAGGCTTGAATGAAACATCAAAACCTGTCCAGTAAGGTCAGGCTGGAATGAAACATCAAAACCTGTTCAGTAAGGTCAGGCTAAAATGAAACATCAAAACCTGTCCAGTAAGGTCAGGTTGGAATGAAACATCAAAACCTGTCCAGTAAGGTCAGGCTGGAATGAAACATCAAAACCTGTCCAGTAAGGTCAGGCTGGAATGAAACATCAAAACCTGTTCAGTAAGGTCAGGTTGGAATGAAACATCAAAACCTGTCCAGTGAGGTCAGGCTGGAATGAAACATCAAAACCTGTCCAGTAAGGTCAGGCTGGAATGAAACATCAAAACCTGTCCAGTAAGGTCAGGCTGGAATGAAACATCAAAACCTGTCCAGTGAGGTCAGGCTGGAATGAAACATCAAAACCTGTCCAGTAAGGTCAGGCTGGAATGAAACATCAAAACCTGTTCAGTAAGGTCAGGCTAAAATGAAACATCAAAACCTGTCCAGTAACGTCAGGTTGGAATGAAACATCAAAACCTGTCCAGTAAGGTCAGGCTGGAATGAAACATCAAAACCTGTCCAGTAAGGTCAGGCTGGAATGAAACATCAAAACCTGTTCAATAAGGTCAGGTTGGAATGAAACATCAAAACCTGTCCAGTGAGGTCAGGCTGGAATGAAACATCAAAACCTGTCCAGTAAGGTCAGGCTGGAATGAAACATCAAAACCTGTCCAGTAAGGTCAGGCTGGAATGAAACATCAAAACCTGTCCAGTGAGGTCAGGCTGGAATGAAACATCAAAACCTGTCCAGTAAGGTCAGGCTGGAATGAAACATCAAAACCTGTTCAGTAAGGTCAGGCTAAAATGAAACATCAAAACCTGTTCAGTAAGGTCAGGCTGGAATGAAACATCAAAACCTGTCCAGTAAGGTCAGGCTGGAATGAAACATCAAAACCTGTCCAGTAAGGTCAGGCTGGAATGAAACATCAAAACCTGTCCAGTAAGGTCAGGCTGGAATGAAACATCAAAACCTGTCCAGTAAGGTCAGGCTGGAATGAAACATCAAAACCTGTCCAGTGAGGTCAGGCTGGAATGAAACATCAAAACCTGTTCAGTAAGGTCAGGCTGGAATGAAACATCAAAACCTGTCCAGTAAGGTCAGGCTGGAATGAAACATCAAAACCTGTCCAGTAAGGTCAGGCTGGAATGAAACATCAAAACCTGTCCAGTAAGGTCAGGCTGGAATGAAACATCAAAACCTGTCCAGTAAGGTCAGGCTGGAATGAAACATCAAAACCTGTCCAGTGAGGTCAGGCTGGAATGAAACATCAAAACCTGTCCAGTAAGGTCAGGCTGGAATGAAACATCAAAACCTGTCCAGTAAGGTCAGGCTGGAATGAAACATCAAAACCTGTCCAGTAAGGTCAGGCTGGAATGAAACATCAAAACCTGTCCAGTGAGGTCAGGCTGGAATGAAACATCAAAACCTGTCCAGTGAGGTCAGGCTGGAATGAAACATCAAAACCTGTCCAGTAAGGTCAGGCTGGAATGAAACATCAAAACCTGTCCAGTAAGGTCAGGCTGGAATGAAACATCAAAACCTGTTCAGTAAGGTCAGGCTGGAATGAAACATCAAAACCTGTCAACCAAAGTCAAGCTGTAATGGTCTAGTACAGGTCGGATACAAATCTTATTTGAATTCCCATAATTACAGACGTGGAAGTTCTGTTTGCAGTTAATAACCTGCGTTAATTTTTATTTTGTATAAGATTACAATTATTTAAGTTTGTTATGGAGATATGATGACATTGTGAAACAGCAGCCATCTAAAGTTGTCACGTTGCATCCGAATAATATCCGTCAAGATTTAAATTGTTCTATGTCAAGCTGGTAGAAACAGTAACTTGACGCTGTTTTGGTGTCAAGAATAATCACTTGAAGCAATGGATAACCCTCCATTTTATAATTCTGTTATGTACTGTGGCAAAATCAGTGATTAAAGTGTACATTTTAAGTCAGCTTAAATGTACAATAATATTATGTTGTATTCGTAATGTGTCAGTTCTACGATTACTTACGATTGACCTTCGCTTGAGTTAAGGAGGAAGGTATGTAAATACCATTCCAAACTGTCGTAGAAATATGGCTGACCTACTGATGAAGATTAAATGCTTCAAGTTTAATTGTTTTTTAACATGGTGATATAACTTGGTTAATTAAAAGTTGGAAGCACCCAGGGTTGAGTTTAAATGACTTACATGTTCTTGTCAAGATTGTTGAAGATATCTGATGCGTGGTTTAAGTTTTGATATCCGGACACTGTATTTAATGTTAGCTGTCTGTAATAATTAATAAATACTACTCAGTTGATCAGGTGTCAGTGATTCAGAGTAAATTAAATATAATTGTACGTTCCATCACATTTGGTAATTGTCTCAACTATGACAGTGTTATGATAGTTATGAGGGTGGTTACTCCCTTCTGAGGGGGTCACTCTATTCTGAGGGTGGTTACTCCCTTCTGAGGAAGGGTCACTTCCTTCTGAGGGGGCCACTCCCTTCTGAGGGTAGTTACTCCCTTCTGAGGGTAGTTACTCCCTTCTGAGGGGGCCACTCTCTTCTGAAGTGGGCCATTCCATTCTGAGGGGGCACTCCTTTCTGGGGGGAATTTATTTATGCCACTTCCTGTCCAGTGTTGAAGGGGACGGCAGTGTCCATGGTGATGTCCCGGATGGAACTGGACATCATGAAGGTGTACAAATGTTTGGATCGCCTCTCTATTCACTTACATATATTTCAATGGATCAAACTTCTCAGTTCGTTGTCATATATCAACAGCAGCAGATAGTGCGGAGGTGGGCTGGTGATGAATTTGAGTGAGTTGTTTAACATGATTTTGATGATTGTTATGATTGTTATGATTGTAATCATAGAGTAATGATAATCAAATGGTGTCACTGGAAGACGGCTGTTAGCCAAGTGACATCCATGCAATGTAACACATTTCCATTTGTATGACATGTATGTGTTAACTGTATGTTATGTTGTTACGTTGTAATTAAATAAATAAAAGTGTGGTAGGTTGCCCGCACCAAGATCACTTCAATATTGGCCAAGAACGTCTCCCTCGAGGGCCGGGTGCCATCCAGTTGTTGGAATGACTTCTCCACGCACACATGTATGACTTATATGCTCACATGTCAGAGCACAAACTTTGTGAGCCCTATCAGTCAGCGTACAAGCCGAATCACAGCGTTGAGACGGCCCTTGTCTGTGTGCAGAATCACATCCTGCACGCAATGGACAATCAGAATGTTGTCATCATGGTTCTCCTAGATCTATCGGCTGCGTTTGACACCGTCGACCATGAAGTGATGTTGCATAGACTCTCGCATGATATCGGAGTGGTCCAAGATGCACTGGACTGGTTTAAGTCATACCTGAGAGACAGAGTCCAGTCAGTCCACATTCATGGTGCTACATCGCCTGCTCGTCCTCTGGTATACGGGGTACCACAAGGCTCCGTGCTGGGTCCTCAGTTGTTCTCCATCTATGTAGCACCAGTTGCTAAAATTATTCGCAAGTACAATTTGATGTGTCATTTCTACGCGGATGATACTCAAATCTACATTCCAGTGAAACCCCACCAAAAGAACATTGCTGCGGCTGTCGTCCGTATTGAAGAATGTGTAGCTGAGATCAGGACGTGGATGATGACAAACTTTTTAAAGTTGAATGACTCAAAGACAGAAGTCATCGTGTTCGGCTCTGCGCAACAACTAAGAAAAATTGAGCTGCGCACACTATGCATTGGAGACTGTTTGGTCACTGTAACTCAGAATGTACGGAATCTTGGTGTACAGTTCGATGCCGAGATGAAGATGGAGACGCACGTGACTGCTGTCTGTAAATCTGCAATTTTCCATCTCCGAAATATTGCAAGAATAAGACGTTATCTAACACCTGCAGCGACAGAACAAGTCATACATGCGTTTGTTACCAGCAGACTTGACGTTGGCAATGTATTACTCCACCGACTGCCTGTGAAACAACTAGAACGGTTGCAGAGAGTACAGAACTGGGCGGCTCGCCTTGTCGACGGCGCCAGGAAGTTCTGTCATGTCACACCTCTATTGATCAAGCTGCACTGGCTGCCGATACCAGTTAGAGTAGAGTATAAGATACTTCTACTCACGCACCGAGCACTGACTGGCTGTGCACCACAGTATATCACCAAATGTTTGAATAGACGTCAGCCAACTCGATTGTTGCGCTCCAGTGAACACAATCATTTATGTGTACCACGTGCAACGCGTCGCTGGGTTGATAGATCCTTTTGCGTGGCAGCCCCAACACTGTGGAACTTGCTGCCGCAAAAGTTTACTGCACCAACAATGACAAACACTTATTTTAAATCAAACCTTAAGACTTACCTGTTTTCCCGAACATTCTGTACTGCGCCGTGAGCAACGATTGTTGGAACGGCGCAATATAAATGTCACGATTATATTTTATTTTATTTTATTTTATGAGATCAAGAGGATGGCACAGACAAATACATGACTTATAAGATCACGAGGGATTGCTTACAGACAGGCAGGCAGGCAGGCAGGCAGGCAGGCAGGCAGGCAGGCAGGCAGGCAGGCAGGCAGGCAGGCAGGCAGGCAGGCAGGCAGGCAGGCAGGCAGGCAGGCAGGCAGGCAGGCAGGCAGGCAGGCAGGCAGGCAAGAAGGCAGGCACGCAGGCAGGCAGGCAGGCAGGCAGGCAGGCAGGCAGGCAGGCAGGCAGGCAGGCAGACAACACACAGACAGAGAGAGACAAAGAGACGGACACACACATATGTGATGATGTTATAAGATCAAGAGGATGATACACAGACACGTATATGACATACCATATTAAGAGGGATGCCACACAGTTATATGACTTATGAGATCAAGAGGGATGCCACACAGTTATATGACTTATGAGATCAAGAGCGATGCTACACAGTTATATGACTTATGAGATCAAGAGGGATGCCACACAGTTATATGACTTATGAGATCAAGAGGGATGCCACACAGTTATGTGACTTACAAGATCAAGAGGGATGCCATACAGACATGATGGCACACAAAAAAACATTGATATCAAGAGAAGACCATCAATGTGATTTAGTTGGACAGGGTTGGTTGCGTAGTAGAAGTGCAAGTCCACAAAGTATGTACACATATATCAGGTTACTTGTGCAAGTCCACAAAGTATGTACACATGTATCAGGTTACTTGTGCAAGTCCACAAAGTATGTACACATATATCAGGTTACTTGTGCAAGTCCACAAAGTATGTACACATGTATCAGGTTACTTGTGCAAGTCCACAAAGTATGTACACATGTATCAGGTTACTTGTGCAAGTCCAAAAAGTATGTACACATGTATCAGATTACTTGTTCAAGTCCACAAAGTATGTACACATGTATCAGGTTACTTGTGCAAGTCCACAAAGTATGTACACCATATATCAGGTTACTTGTGCAAGTCCACAAAGTATGTACACATATATCAGGTTACTTGTGCAAGTCCACAAAGTATGTACACATATATCAGGTTACTTGTGCAAGTCCACAAAGTATGTACACATATATCAGGTTACTTGTGCAAGTCCACAAAGTATGTACACATGTATCAGATTACTTGTTCAAGTCCACAAAGTATGTACACATATATCAGGTTACTTGTGCAAGTCCACAAAGTATGTACACATATATCAGATTACTTGTTCAAGTCCACAAAGTATGTACACATGTATCAGATTACTTGTTCAAGTCCACAAAGTATGTACACATATATCAGGTTACTTGTTCAAGTCCACAAAGTATGTACACATATATCAGATTACTTGTTCAAGTCCACAAAGTATGTACACATATATCAGGTTACTTGTGCAAGTCCACAAAGTATGTACACATATATATGGTTACTTGTGCAAGTCCACAAAATATGTACACATGTATCAGGTTACTTGTGCAAGTCCACAAAGTATGTACACATATATCAGGTTACTTGTGCAAGTCCACAAAGTATGTACACATATATCAGGTTACTTGTGCAAGTCCACAAAGTATGTACACCATATATCAGGTTACTTGTGCAAGTCCACAAAGTATGTTCACATATATCAGGTTACTTGAATGTGCAAGTCCACAAAGTATGTACACATGTACCAGTAATATGAACCTTTGGAAAAGACGATCTATATTTCCACAATAAAAAAATTGAATACTCACTAAACAATTCTTCATTAAAACCGTGTTGTGCTTTGAAAATTAGTGAAACAAATGTACCTCTGTGAGCAATATCTCAATCTTCTTTGTTTGATCAGCTTCCATCGGCGGTCGGAAAAACTTGTAGAATATCTTGCCGTCGCTCTGAAGTAGAACACAGGACCAAGTCGAATAACAGCAGTCCACCAAGTTGGACTATTTAAATTAGCATTTCTTCTTAGGTAAGAAAACTAGCAGGACTAGAGGACGCAAAGTAATATTAGTGATGGAAGAGCACAGATTAGATTTAAGAAATTATTCATTCTCAAAGGGAACTATAAATGAATAGAACAAATTATCTGCAGACTGTGTAAATGCTAGTGGCAAGAATATGTATAAATACAAATTTGACAAACATCTCAGAAGAGCAAATTACGCACAGATAACATCATTTTGGACTCTTGGTAAGCAAAAGCCTTCCTTGTCCATTTAACATCTGAAGTTTTTTTGCTCTGGACAGTAATCTTGTTAATTCTTATTAAATCTGCATTGCCACATAGTATGATATCAATGTCCACATCCACGAAGGTTTGTCCTTCATCAGCGGCTGCCTGATAGGACAGGTAGAACTTGAGGTAGCCTCCATAGGACCCAACCTACAAGCACAGAACAGAACACACAGCATGGCATATGGCGGCAGATCACAACAGTCTCAGGTTAACTACTTTACCTTTCCTTCTCAATTTTCTTATTGATCTTTCTGTTTGGAGAACATTTCAGTGAGTCACTTACCATATACCTCTACTGATACCTATCCTGCAGGCGGCTCAATATCAAGAAATGTTATTCTGAATTAAGATTCAAGTAGTTTTAGGTAAATTTGGCACGATACTTAAGTTGCCAGATCACCAGTTCTTTCATCACTTTCTTACTTCTGTAACAGAGACATGCAAATTGAGCTCATCCCATCTAACAGTTTTTAAAATTCCATCGTAATAAACATGGTAATAATATTCTTAAAATCCCAAGAAAAAATTTGATAATCAGTAGAATTAAGAAAGACAATACAAACATTACCACTAAATCTATGTATTGCTGCACCCCCTCTCCCAGCAACACACTTCACTACCCCACCTACCTGATCTCCCCTCAACTTGGGCGGTAGTTGTCAGAAGAGACTCTGTCTGTCTCCTTGGATGTCCGAGAACCTATTGAATGCGATCTCCTTGGCGCCTGCATTGATGATGATGCTGTCAGTGATGGTGTCAGTGAGGCAGCGAGTCGTCAGAGCAAAGTTGTGTGATCCATCCTCACTATACACCGGCCGAATCTGTGGAAAACAAAATATATAAAACAATCTTTAATTGTGTTCAAGACGTAATTAAAATATCAGGATTGCAGTAATGGAATGTTTTAATAATAATAACAATAAGAGCAAGTTTAGAGCGCCATGGTTCCAGGTGACCCTGTCTAAAGGTGGCACACAAAGAGAGATAAGAGTCAAGATTATAAAACATAAAACCATAGCACTAAAAATCTAAGATCATAAAAACGTAGCACCAAAAGTTCAATCAAATTATCATTAAGAAGTCCAATCCAGTGACAACATTAAACGATACTGACAGGTCAAGAATAATACGCTCGCTTAAACAAGTGAGTCGTTGTAAGCTTTATACAGAGTCACTCTTGAGGAAGAAAGGACCAGAGACAAGGACCAGCGATGCAGAAGGCACAATCACCATACTGGCAGAGATGTGCACTGGGTACATTTTAGTAGCATGTGACATTTAATGTCTTAACTAGTATAGCCACTGTGAAGCTGCCAAATTATCAAATATCGCCCATACCAGACATTGGACATTGGACAGCTCCACTATTCACACAAACACACAGGTCAATATTACACATTGCACAGCTCCACTAATCACACAAACACACAGGTCATTATTACACATTGCACACCTCCACTAATCACACAAACACACAGGTCATTATTACACATTGGACAGCTCCACTATTCACACAAACACACAGGTCATTATTACACATTGCACAGCTCCACTATTCACACAAACACACAGGTCATTATTACACAATGGACAGCTCCACTACTCACACAAACACACAGGTCATTATTACACATTGGACAGCTCCACTATTCACACAAACACACAGGTCATTATTACACAATGGACAGCTCCACTACTCACACAAACACACAGGTCATTATTACACATTGGACAGCTCCACTACTCACACAAACACACAGGTTATTATTTCACATTGGACAACTCCACTAATCACACAAACACACAGGTCATTATTTCACATTGGACAGCTCCACTATTCACACAAACACACAGATCATTATTACACATAGGACAGCTCCACTATTCACACAAACACACAGGTCATTATTACACATAGGACAGCTCCACTAATCACACAAACACACAGGTCATTATTACACATAGGACAGCTCAACTAATCACACAAACACACAGGTCATTATTACACATAGGACAGCTCCACTAATCACACAAACACACAGGTTATTATTACACATTGGACAGCTCCACTAATCACACAAACACACAGGTCATTATTACACATTGGACAGCTCCACTAATCACACAAACACACAGGTCATTATTACACATTGGACAGCTCCACTACTCACACAAACACACAGGTCATTATGACACATTGGACACCTCCACTACTCACACAAACACATAGGTCATTATTACACATTGGACAGCTCCACTAATCACACAATCACACAGGTCATTATTTCACATTGGACAGCTCCACTAATCACACAATCACACAGGTCATTATTTCACATTGGACAGCTTCACTATTCACACAAACATACAGGTCATTATTTCACATTAGACAGCTTCACTAATCACACAATCACACAGGTCATTATTTCACATTGGACAGCTCCATTACTCACACAAATACACAGGTCATTATTACACATTGGACAGCTCCACTTATCACACAAACACACAGGTCAGTATTTCACATTGGACAGCTCGACTACTCACGCAAACACACAGGTCATTGTTTCACATTGGACAGCTCGACTACTCACACAAACACACGGGTCATTATTACACAATGGACAGCTCCACTAATCACACAAACAAACAGGTCATTATTACACATTGGACAGCTCCACTACTCACACAAACACACAGGTCATTATTACACATTGGACAGCTCCACTACTCACACAAACACACAGGTCATTATTACACATTGGTCAGCCCCACTATTCACACAAACACACAGGTCATTATTACACATACGACAGCTCCACTAATCACACAAACACACAGGTCATTATAACACATAGGACAGCTCCAGTAATCACGCAAACACACAGGTCATTGTTTCACATTGGACAGCTCCACTATTCACACAAACACACAGGTCATTATTACACATTGGACAGCTCCACTAATCACACAAACAAACAGGTCATTATTACACATTGGACAGCTCCACTTATCACACAAATACACAGTTCATTATTACATATAGGACAGCTCGACTACTCACGCAAACACACAGGTCATAGTTTCACATTGGACATCTCGACTACACACAAACACACGGGTCATTATTACACAATGGACAGCTCCACTAATCACACAAACAGACAGGTCATTATTTCACACTGGACAGCTCCACTACTCACACAAACACACAGGTCATTATTACACATAGGACAGCTCCACTAATCACACAAACACACAGGTCATTATTACACATTGGACAGCTCCACTAATTACACAAACACACAGGTTATTATTACACATTGGACAGCTCCACTAATCACACAAACACACAGGTCATTATTACACATTGGACAGCTCCACTAATCACACAAACGCACAGGTCATTATTACACATAGGACAGCTCCACTAATCACACAAACACACAGGTCATTACTATATATAGGACAGCTCCACTAATCACACAAACACACACGTCATTATTACACATAGGACAACTCCACTAATCACACAAACACACAGGTCATTATTACACATAGGACAGCTCCACTAATCACACAAACACACAGGTTATTATTACACATTGGACAGCTCCACTAATCACACAAATACACAGGTCATTATTACACATTGGACAGCTCCACTAATCACACAAACACACAGGTCATTATTAGACATTGGACAGCTCCACTACTCACACAAACACACAGGTCATTATTACACATTGCACAGCTCCACTATTCACACAAACACACAGGTCATTATTACACATTGGACAGCTCCACTAATCACACAAACGCACAGGTCATTATTACACATAGGACAGCTCCACTAATCACACAAACACACAGGTCATTACTATATATAGGACAGCTCCACTAATCACACAAACACACACGTCATTATTACACATAGGACAGCTCCACTAATCACACAAACACACAGGTCATTATTACACATAGGACAGCTCCACTAATCACACAAACACACAGGTTATTATTACACATTGGACAGCTCCACTAATCACACAAATACACAGGTCATTATTACACATTGGACAGCTCCACTAATCACACAAACACACAGTTCATTATTATACATTGGACAGCTCCACTACTCACACAAACACACAGGTCATTATTACACATTGCACAGCTCCACTATTCACACAAACACACATGTCATTATTACACATAGGACAGCTCCACTAACCACACAAACACACAGGTCATTATTACACATAGGACAGCTCCATTAATCACACAAACACACAGGTTATTATTACACATTGGACAGCTCCACTAATCACACAAACACACAGTATTTCACATTGGACAGCTCCACTAATCACACAACCACACATGTCATTATTTCACATTGGACAGCTCCACTATTCACACAAACACACAGGTCATTATTTCACATTGGACAGCTTCACTAATCACACAATCACACAGGTCATTATTTCACATCGGACAGCTCCATTACTCACACAAACACACAGGTCATTACTACACATTGGTCAGCTCCACTTATCACACAAACACACAGGTCAGTATTTCACATTGGACAGCTCGACTACTCACGCAAAAACTCAGGTCATTGTTTCACATTGGACAGCTCGACTACTCACACAAACACACGGGTCATTATTACACAATGGACAGCTCCACTAATCACACAAACAGACAGGTCATTATTTCACACTGGACAGCTCCATTACTCACACAAACACACAGGTCATTATTACACATTGGACAGCTCCACTATTCACACAAACACACAGGTCATTATTACACATTGGACAGCTCCACTATTCACACAAACACACAGGTCATTATTACACATTGGACAGCTCCACTAATCACACAAACACACAGGTCATTATTACACATTGGTCAGCTCGACTATTCACACAAACACACAGGTCATTATTACACATAGGACAGCTCCACTAATCACACAAACACACAGGTCATTATTACACATAGGACAGTTCCACTAATCACACAAACACACAGGTCATTATTACACATTGGACAGCTCCACTATTCACACAAACAAACAGGTCATTATTACACATTGGACAGCTCCACTAATCACACAAACACACAGGTCAGTATTACACATTGGACAGCTCCACTTATCACACAAACACACAGGTCAGTATTTCACATTGGACAGCTCCACTAATCACACAAAACAGACAGGTCATTATTTAACACTGGACAGCTCCATTACTCACACAAACACACAGATCATTATTACACATAGGACAGCTCCACTATTCACACAAACACACAGGTCATTATTACACATAGGACAGCTCCACTAATCACACAAACACACAGGTCATTATTACACATAGGACAGCTCAACTAATCACACAAACACACAGGTCATTATTACACATAGGACAGCTCCACTAATCACACAAACACACAGGTTATTATTACACATTGGACAGCTCCACTAATCACACAAACACACAGGTCATTATTACACATTGGACAGCTCCACTAATCACACAAACACACAGGTCATTATTACACATTGGACAGCTCCACTACTCACACAAACACACAGGTCATTATGACACATTGGACACCTCCACTACTCACACAAACACATAGGTCATTATTACACATTGGACAGCTCCACTAATCACACAATCACACAGGTCATTATTTCACATTGGACAGCTCCACTAATCACACAATCACACAGGTCATTATTTCACATTGGACAGCTTCACTATTCACACAAACATACAGGTCATTATTTCACATTAAGACAGCTTCACTAATCACACAATCACACAGGTCATTATTTCACATTGGACAGCTCCATTATTCACACAAACACACAGGTCATTACTACACATTGGTCAGCTCCACTTATCACACAAACACACAGGTCAGTATTTCACATTGGACAGCTCGACTACTCACGCAAAAACTCAGGTCATTGTTTCACATTGGACAGCTCGACTACTCACACAAACACACGGGTCATTATTACACAATGGACAGCTCCACTAATCACACAAACAGACAGGTCATTATTTCACACTGGACAGCTCCATTACTCACACAAACACACAGGTCATTATTACACATTGGACAGCTCCACTATTCACACAAACACACAGGTCATTATTACACATTGGACAGCTCCACTATTCACACAAACACACAGGTCATTATTACACATTGGACAGCTCCACTAATCACACAAACACACAGGTCATTATTACACATTGGTCAGCTCGACTATTCACACAAACACACAGGTCATTATTACACATAGGACAGCTCCACTAATCACACAAACACACAGGTCATTATTACACATAGGACAGTTCCACTAATCACACAAACACACAGGTCATTATTACACATTGGACAGCTCCACTATTCACACAAACAAACAGGTCATTATTACACATTGGACAGCTCCACTAATCACACAAACACACAGGTCATTATTACACATAGGACAGCTCAACTAATCACACAAACACACAGGTCATTATTACACATAGGACAGCTCCACTAATCACACAAACACACAGGTTATTATTACACATTGGACAGCTCCACTAATCACACAAACACACAGGTCATTATTACACATTGGACAGCTCCACTAATCACACAAACACACAGGTCATTATTACACATTGGACAGCTCCACTACTCACACAAACACACAGGTCATTATGACACATTGGACACCTCCACTACTCACACAAACACATAGGTCATTATTACACATTGGACAGCTCCACTAATCACACAATCACACAGGTCATTATTTCACATTGGACAGCTCCACTAATCACACAATCACACAGGTCATTATTTCACATTGGACAGCTTCACTATTCACACAAACATACAGGTCATTATTTCACATTAAGACAGCTTCACTAATCACACAATCACACAGGTCATTATTTCACATTGGACAGCTCCATTATTCACACAAACACACAGGTCATTACTACACATTGGTCAGCTCCACTTATCACACAAACACACAGGTCAGTATTTCACATTGGACAGCTCGACTACTCACGCAAAAACTCAGGTCATTGTTTCACATTGGACAGCTCGACTACTCACACAAACACACGGGTCATTATTACACAATGGACAGCTCCACTAATCACACAAACAGACAGGTCATTATTTCACACTGGACAGCTCCATTACTCACACAAACACACAGGTCATTATTACACATTGGACAGCTCCACTATTCACACAAACACACAGGTCATTATTACACATTGGACAGCTCCACTATTCACACAAACACACAGGTCATTATTACACATTGGACAGCTCCACTAATCACACAAACACACAGGTCATTATTACACATTGGTCAGCTCGACTATTCACACAAACACACAGGTCATTATTACACATAGGACAGCTCCACTAATCACACAAACACACAGGTCATTATTACACATAGGACAGTTCCACTAATCACACAAACACACAGGTCATTATTACACATTGGACAGCTCCACTATTCACACAAACAAACAGGTCATTATTACACATTGGACAGCTCCACTAATCACACAAACACACAGGTCAGTATTACACATTGGACAGCTCCACTTATCACACAAACACACAGGTCAGTATTTCACATTGGACAGCTCCACTAATCACACAAAACAGACAGGTCATTATTTAACACTGGACAGTTCCATTACTCACACAAACACACAGATCATTATTACACATAGGACAGCTCCACTATTCACACAAACACACAGGTCATTATTACACATAGGACAGCTCCACTAATCACACAAACACACAGGTCATTATTACACATAGGACAGCTCAACTAATCACACAAACACACAGGTCATTATTACACATAGGACAGCTCCACTAATCACACAAACACACAGGTCATTATTACACATAGGACAGCTCCACTAATCACACAAACACACAGGTTATTATTACACATTGGACAGCTCCACTAATCACACAAACACACAGGTCATTATTACACATTGGACAGCTCCACTAATCACACAAACACACAGGTCATTATTACACATTGGACAGCTCCACTACTCACACAAACACACAGGTCATTATGACACATTGGACACCTCCACTACTCACACAAACACATAGGTCATTATTACACATTGGACAGCTCCACTAATCACACAATCACACTGGTCATTATTTCACATTGGACAGCTCCACTAATCACACAATCACACAGGTCATTATTTCACATTGGACAGCTTCACTATTCACACAAACATACAGGTCATTATTTCACATTAGACAGCTTCACTAATCACACAATCACACAGGTCATTATTTCACATTGGACAGCTCCATTACTCACACAAACACACAGGTCATTATTACACATTGGTCAGCTCCACTTATCACACAAACACACAGGTCATTATTACACATTGGACAGCTCCACTATTCACACAAACACACAGGTCATTATTACACATTGGACAGCTCCACTATTCACACAAACACACAGGTCATTATTACACATTGGACAGCTCCACTAATCACACAAACACACAGGTCATTATTACACATTGGTCAGCTCGACTATTCACACAAACACACAGGTCATTATTACACATAGGACAGCTCCACTAATCACACAAACACACAGGTCATTATTACACATAGGACAGTTCCACTAATCACACAAACACACAGGTCATTATTACACATTGGACAGCTCCACTATTCACACAAACAAACAGGTCATTATTACACATTGGACAGCTCCACTAATCACACAAACACACAGGTCAGTATTACACATTGGACAGCTCCACTTATCACACAAACACACAGGTCAGTATTTCACATTGGACAGCTCCACTAATCACACAAAACAGACAGGTCATTATTTAACACTGGACAGCTCCATTACTCACACAAACACACAGATCATTATTACACATAGGACAGCTCCACTATTCACACAAACACACAGGTCATTATTACACATAGGACAGCTCCACTAATCACACAAACACACAGGTCATTATTACACATAGGACAGCTCAACTAATCACACAAACACACAGGTCATTATTACACATAGGACAGCTCCACTAATCACACAAACACACAGGTTATTATTACACATTGGACAGCTCCACTAATCACACAAACACACAGGTCATTATTACACATTGGACAGCTCCACTAATCACACAAACACACAGGTCATTATTACACATTGGACAGCTCCACTACTCACACAAACACACAGGTCATTATGACACATTGGACAGCTCCACTACTCACACAAACACACAGGTCATTATTTCACATTGGACAGCTTCACTATTCACACAAACACATAGGTCATTATTACACATTGGACAGCTCCACTAATCACACAATCACACAGGTCATTATTTCACATTGGACAGCTCCACTAATCACACAATCACACAGGTCATTATTTCACATTGGACAGCTTCACTATTCACACAAACATACAGGTCATTATTTCACATTAGACAGCTTCACTAATCACACAATCACACAGGTCATTATTTCACATTGGACAGCTCCATTATTCACACAAACACACAGGTCATTACTACACATTGGTCAGCTCCACTTATCACACAAACACACAGGTCAGTATTTCACATTGGACAGCTCGACTACTCACGCAAAAACTCAGGTCATTGTTTCACATTGGACAGCTCGACTACTCACACAAACACACGGGTCATTATTACACAATGGACAGCTCCACTAATCACACAAACAGACAGGTCATTATTTCACACTGGACAGCTCCATTACTCACACAAACACACAGGTCATTATTACACATTGGACAGCTCCACTATTCACACAAACACACAGGTCATTATTACACATTGGACAGCTCCACTATTCACACAAACACACAGGTCATTATTACACATTGGACAGCTCCACTAATCACACAAACACACAGGTCATTATTACACATTGGTCAGCTCGACTATTCACACAAACACACAGGTCATTATTACACATAGGACAGCTCCACTAATCACACAAACACACAGGTCATTATTACACATAGGACAGTTCCACTAATCACACAAACACACAGGTCATTATTACACATTGGACAGCTCCACTATTCACACAAACAAACAGGTCATTATTACACATTGGACAGCTCCACTAATCACACAAACACACAGGTCATTATTACACATAGGACAGCTCAACTAATCACACAAACACACAGGTCATTATTACACATAGGACAGCTCCACTAATCACACAAACACACAGGTTATTATTACACATTGGACAGCTCCACTAATCACACAAACACACAGGTCATTATTACACATTGGACAGCTCCACTAATCACACAAACACACAGGTCATTATTACACATTGGACAGCTCCACTACTCACACAAACACACAGGTCATTATGACACATTGGACACCTCCACTACTCACACAAACACATAGGTCATTATTACACATTGGACAGCTCCACTAATCACACAATCACACAGGTCATTATTTCACATTGGACAGCTCCACTAATCACACAATCACACAGGTCATTATTTCACATTGGACAGCTTCACTATTCACACAAACATACAGGTCATTATTTCACATTAAGACAGCTTCACTAATCACACAATCACACAGGTCATTATTTCACATTGGACAGCTCCATTATTCACACAAACACACAGGTCATTACTACACATTGGTCAGCTCCACTTATCACACAAACACACAGGTCAGTATTTCACATTGGACAGCTCGACTACTCACGCAAAAACTCAGGTCATTGTTTCACATTGGACAGCTCGACTACTCACACAAACACACGGGTCATTATTACACAATGGACAGCTCCACTAATCACACAAACAGACAGGTCATTATTTCACACTGGACAGCTCCATTACTCACACAAACACACAGGTCATTATTACACATTGGACAGCTCCACTATTCACACAAACACACAGGTCATTATTACACATTGGACAGCTCCACTATTCACACAAACACACAGGTCATTATTACACATTGGACAGCTCCACTAATCACACAAACACACAGGTCATTATTACACATTGGTCAGCTCGACTATTCACACAAACACACAGGTCATTATTACACATAGGACAGCTCCACTAATCACACAAACACACAGGTCATTATTACACATAGGACAGTTCCACTAATCACACAAACACACAGGTCATTATTACACATTGGACAGCTCCACTATTCACACAAACAAACAGGTCATTATTACACATTGGACAGCTCCACTAATCACACAAACACACAGGTCAGTATTACACATTGGACAGCTCCACTTATCACACAAACACACAGGTCAGTATTTCACATTGGACAGCTCCACTAATCACACAAAACAGACAGGTCATTATTTAACACTGGACAGTTCCATTACTCACACAAACACACAGATCATTATTACACATAGGACAGCTCCACTATTCACACAAACACACAGGTCATTATTACACATAGGACAGCTCCACTAATCACACAAACACACAGGTCATTATTACACATAGGACAGCTCAACTAATCACACAAACACACAGGTCATTATTACACATAAGACAGCTCCACTAATCACACAAACACACAGGTCATTATTACACATAGGACAGCTCCACTAATCACACAAACACACAGGTTATTATTACACATTGGACAGCTCCACTAATCACACAAACACACAGGTCATTATTACACATTGGACAGCTCCACTAATCACACAAACACACAGGTCATTATTACACATTGGACAGCTCCACTACTCACACAAACACACAGGTCATTATGACACATTGGACACCTCCACTACTCACACAAACACATAGGTCATTATTACACATTGGACAGCTCCACTAATCACACAATCACACTGGTCATTATTTCACATTGGACAGCTCCACTAATCACACAATCACACAGGTCATTATTTCACATTGGACAGCTTCACTATTCACACAAACATACAGGTCATTATTTCACATTAGACAGCTTCACTAATCACACAATCACACAGGTCATTATTTCACATTGGACAGCTCCATTACTCACACAAACACACAGGTCATTATTACACATTGGTCAGCTCCACTTATCACACAAACACACAGGTCATTATTACACATTGGACAGCTCCACTATTCACACAAACACACAGGTCATTATTACACATTGGACAGCTCCACTATTCACACAAACACACAGGTCATTATTACACATTGGACAGCTCCACTAATCACACAAACACACAGGTCATTATTACACATTGGTCAGCTCGACTATTCACACAAACACACAGGTCATTATTACACATAGGACAGCTCCACTAATCACACAAACACACAGGTCATTATTACACATAGGACAGTTCCACTAATCACACAAACACACAGGTCATTATTACACATTGGACAGCTCCACTATTCACACAAACAAACAGGTCATTATTACACATTGGACAGCTCCACTAATCACACAAACACACAGGTCAGTATTACACATTGGACAGCTCCACTTATCACACAAACACACAGGTCAGTATTTCACATTGGACAGCTCCACTAATCACACAAAACAGACAGGTCATTATTTAACACTGGACAGCTCCATTACTCACACAAACACACAGATCATTATTACACATAGGACAGCTCCACTATTCACACAAACACACAGGTCATTATTACACATAGGACAGCTCCACTAATCACACAAACACACAGGTCATTATTACACATAGGACAGCTCAACTAATCACACAAACACACAGGTCATTATTACACATAGGACAGCTCCACTAATCACACAAACACACAGGTTATTATTACACATTGGACAGCTCCACTAATCACACAAACACACAGGTCATTATTACACATTGGACAGCTCCACTAATCACACAAACACACAGGTCATTATTACACATTGGACAGCTCCACTACTCACACAAACACACAGGTCATTATGACACATTGGACACCTCCACTACTCACACAAACACATAGGTCATTATTACACATTGGACAGCTCCACTAATCACACAATCACACAGGTCATTATTTCACATTGGACAGCTCCACTAATCACACAATCACACAGGTCATTATTTCACATTGGACAGCTTCACTATTCACACAAACATACAGGTCATTATTTCACATTAGACAGCTTCACTAATCACACAATCACACAGGTCATTATTTCACATTGGACAGCTCCATTATTCACACAAACACACAGGTCATTACTACACATTGGTCAGCTCCACTTATCACACAAACACACAGGTCAGTATTTCACATTGGACAGCTCGACTACTCACGCAAAAACTCAGGTCATTGTTTCACATTGGACAGCTCGACTACTCACACAAACACACGGGTCATTATTACACAATGGACAGCTCCACTAATCACACAAACAGACAGGTCATTATTTCACACTGGACAGCTCCATTACTCACACAAACACACAGGTCATTATTACACATTGGACAGCTCCACTATTCACACAAACACACAGGTCATTATTACACATTGGACAGCTCCACTATTCACACAAACACACAGGTCATTATTACACATTGGACAGCTCCACTAATCACACAAACACACAGGTCATTATTACACATTGGTCAGCTCGACTATTCACACAAACACACAGGTCATTATTACACATAGGACAGCTCCACTAATCACACAAACACACAGGTCATTATTACACATAGGACAGTTCCACTAATCACACAAACACACAGGTCATTATTACACATTGGACAGCTCCACTATTCACACAAACAAACAGGTCATTATTACACATTGGACAGCTCCACTAATCACACAAACACACAGGTCAGTATGACACATTGGACAGCTCCACTTATCACACAAACACACAGGTCAGTATTTCACATTGGACAGCTCCACTAATCACACAAAACAGACAGGTCATTATTTAACACTGGACAGCTCCATTACTCACACAAACACACAGATCATTATTACACATAGGACAGCTCCACTATTCACACAAACACACAGGTCATTATTACACATAGGACAGCTCCACTAATCACACAAACACACAGGTCATTATTACACATAGGACAGCTCAACTAATCACACAAACACACAGGTCATTATTACACATAGGACAGCTCCACTAATCACACAAACACACAGGTCATTATTACACATAGGACAGCTCCACTAATCACACAAACACACAGGTTATTATTACACATTGGACAGCTCCACTAATCACACAAACACACAGGTCATTATTACACATTGGACAGCTCCACTATTCACACAAACACACAGGTCATTATTACACATAGGACAGCTCCACTAATCACACAAACACACAGGTCATTATTACACATAGGACAGTTCCACTAATCACACAAACACACAGGTCATTATTACACATTGGACAGCTCCACTATTCACACAAACAAACAGGTCATTATTACACATTGGACAGCTCCACTAATCACACAAACACACAGGTCAGTATTACACATTGGACAGCTCCACTTATCACACAAACACACAGGTCAGTATTTCACATTGGACAGCTCCACTAATCACACAAAACAGACAGGTCATTATTTAACACTGGACAGTTCCATTACTCACACAAACACACAGATCATTATTACACATAGGACAGCTCCACTATTCACACAAACACACAGGTCATTATTACACATAGGACAGCTCCACTAATCACACAAACACACAGGTCATTATTACACATAGGACAGCTCAACTAATCACACAAACACACAGGTCATTATTACACATAGGACAGCTCCACTAATCACACAAACACACAGGTCATTATTACACATAGGACAGCTCCACTAATCACACAAACACACAGGTTATTATTACACATTGGACAGCTCCACTAATCACACAAACACACAGGTCATTATTACACATTGGACAGCTCCACTAATCACACAAACACACAGGTCATTATTACACATTGGACAGCTCCACTACTCACACAAACACACAGGTCATTATGACACATTGGACACCTCCACTACTCACACAAACACATAGGTCATTATTACACATTGGACAGCTCCACTAATCACACAATCACACTGGTCATTATTTCACATTGGACAGCTCCACTAATCACACAATCACACAGGTCATTATTTCACATTGGACAGCTTCACTATTCACACAAACATACAGGTCATTATTTCACATTAGACAGCTTCACTAATCACACAATCACACAGGTCATTATTTCACATTGGACAGCTCCATTACTCACACAAACACACAGGTCATTATTACACATTGGTCAGCTCCACTTATCACACAAACACACAGGTCATTATTACACATTGGACAGCTCCACTATTCACACAAACACACAGGTCATTATTACACATTGGACAGCTCCACTATTCACACAAACACACAGGTCATTATTACACATTGGACAGCTCCACTAATCACACAAACACACAGGTCATTATTACACATTGGTCAGCTCGACTATTCACACAAACACACAGGTCATTATTACACATAGGACAGCTCCACTAATCACACAAACACACAGGTCATTATTACACATAGGACAGTTCCACTAATCACACAAACACACAGGTCATTATTACACATTGGACAGCTCCACTATTCACACAAACAAACAGGTCATTATTACACATTGGACAGCTCCACTAATCACACAAACACACAGGTCAGTATTACACATTGGACAGCTCCACTTATCACACAAACACACAGGTCAGTATTTCACATTGGACAGCTCCACTAATCACACAAAACAGACAGGTCATTATTTAACACTGGACAGCTCCATTACTCACACAAACACACAGATCATTATTACACATAGGACAGCTCCACTATTCACACAAACACACAGGTCATTATTACACATAGGACAGCTCCACTAATCACACAAACACACAGGTAATTATTACACATAGGACAGCTCAACTAATCACACAAACACACAGGTCATTATTACACATAGGACAGCTCCACTAATCACACAAACACACAGGTTATTATTACACATTGGACAGCTCCACTAATCACACAAACACACAGGTCATTATTACACATTGGACAGCTCCACTAATCACACAAACACACAGGTCATTATTACACATTGGACAGCTCCACTACTCACACAAACACACAGGTCATTATGACACATTGGACACCTCCACTACTCACACAAACACATAGGTCATTATTACACATTGGACAGCTCCACTAATCACACAATCACACAGGTCATTATTTCACATTGGACAGCTCCACTAATCACACAATCACACAGGTCATTATTTCACATTGGACAGCTTCACTATTCACACAAACATACAGGTCATTATTTCACATTAGACAGCTTCACTAATCACACAATCACACAGGTCATTATTTCACATTGGACAGCTCCATTATTCACACAAACACACAGGTCATTACTACACATTGGTCAGCTCCACTTATCACACAAACACACAGGTCAGTATTTCACATTGGACAGCTCGACTACTCACGCAAAAACTCAGGTCATTGTTTCACATTGGACAGCTCGACTACTCACACAAACACACGGGTCATTATTACACAATGGACAGCTCCACTAATCACACAAACAGACAGGTCATTATTTCACACTGGACAGCTCCATTACTCACACAAACACACAGGTCATTATTACACATTGGACAGCTCCACTATTCACACAAACACACAGGTCATTATTACACATTGGACAGCTCCACTATTCACACAAACACACAGGTCATTATTACACATTGGACAGCTCCACTAATCACACAAACACACAGGTCATTATTACACATTGGTCAGCTCGACTATTCACACAAACACACAGGTCATTATTACACATAGGACAGCTCCACTAATCACACAAACACACAGGTCATTATTACACATAGGACAGTTCCACTAATCACACAAACACACAGGTCATTATTACACATTGGACAGCTCCACTATTCACACAAACAAACAGGTCATTATTACACATTGGACAGCTCCACTAATCACACAAACACACAGGTCAGTATTACACATTGGACAGCTCCACTTATCACACAAACACACAGGTCAGTATTTCACATTGGACAGCTCCACTAATCACACAAAACAGACAGGTCATTATTTAACACTGGACAGCTCCATTACTCACACAAACACACAGATCATTATTACACATAGGACAGCTCCACTATTCACACAAACACACAGGTCATTATTACACATAGGACAGCTCCACTAATCACACAAACACACAGGTCATTATTACACATAGGACAGCTCAACTAATCACACAAACACACAGGTCATTATTACACATAGGACAGCTCCACTAATCACACAAACACACAGGTCATTATTACACATAGGACAGCTCCACTAATCACACAAACACACAGGTTATTATTACACATTGGACAGCTCCACTAATCACACAAACACACAGGTCATTATTACACATTGGACAGCTCCACTAATCACACAAACACACAGGTCATTATTACACATTGGACAGCTCCACTACTCACACAAACACACAGGTCATTATGACACATTGGACACCTCCACTACTCACACAAACACATAGGTCATTATTACACATTGGACAGCTCCACTAATCACACAAACACACAGGTCAGTATTACACATTGGACAGCTCCACTTATCACACAAACACACAGGTCAGTATTTCACATTGGACAGCTCCACTAATCACACAAAACAGACAGGTCATTATTTAACACTGGACAGCTCCATTACTCACACAAACACACAGATCATTATTACACATAGGACAGCTCCACTATTCACACAAACACACAGGTCATTATTACACATAGGACAGCTCCACTAATCACACAAACACACAGGTCATTATTACACATATAACAGCTCAACTAATCACACAAACACACAGGTCATTATTACACATAGGACAGCTCCACTAATCACACAAACACACAGGTCATTATTACACATAGGACAGCTCCACTAATCACACAAACACACAGGTTATTATTACACATTGGACAGCTCCACTAATCACACAAACACACAGGTCATTATTACACATTGGACAGCTCCACTAATCACACAAACACACAGGTCATTATTACACATTGGACAGCTCCACTACTCACACAAACACACAGGTCATTATGACACATTGGACACCTCCACTACTCACACAAACACATAGGTCATTATTACACATTGGACAGCTCCACTAATCACACAATCACACTGGTCATTATTTCACATTGGACAGCTCCACTAATCACACAATCACACAGGTCATTATTTCACATTGGACAGCTTCACTATTCACACAAACATACAGGTCATTATTTCACATTAGACAGCTTCACTAATCACACAATCACACAGGTCATTATTTCACATTGGACAGCTCCATTACTCACACAAACACACAGGTCATTATTACACATTGGTCAGCTCCACTTATCACACAAACACACAGGTCATTATTACACATTGGACAGCTCCACTATTCACACAAACACACAGGTCATTATTATACATTGGACAGCTCCACTATTCACACAAACACACAGGTCATTATTACACATTGGACAGCTCCACTAATCACACAAACACACAGGTCATTATTACACATTGGTCAGCTCGACTATTCACACAAACACACAGGTCATTATTACACATAGGACAGCTCCACTAATCACACAAACACACAGGTCATTATTACACATAGGACAGTTCCACTAATCACACAAACACACAGGTCATTATTACACATTGGACAGCTCCACTATTCACACAAACAAACAGGTCATTATTACACATTGGACAGCTCCACTAATCACACAAACACACAGGTCAGTATTACACATTGGACAGCTCCACTTATCACACAAACACACAGGTCAGTATTTCACATTGGACAGCTCCACTAATCACACAAAACAGACAGGTCATTATTTAACACTGGACAGCTCCATTACTCACACAAACACACAGATCATTATTACACATAGGACAGCTCCACTATTCACACAAACACACAGGTCATTATTACACATAGGACAGCTCCACTAATCACACAAACACACAGGTCATTATTACACATAGGACAGCTCAACTAATCACACAAACACACAGGTCATTATTACACATAGGACAGCTCCACTAATCACACAAACACACAGGTTATTATTACACATTGGACAGCTCCACTAATCACACAAACACACAGGTCATTATTACACATTGGACAGCTCCACTAATCACACAAACACACAGGTCATTATTACACATTGGACAGCTCCACTACTCACACAAACACACAGGTCATTATGACACATTGGACACCTCCACTACTCACACAAACACATAGGTCATTTTTACACATTGGACAGCTCCACTAATCACACAATCACACAGGTCATTATTTCACATTGGACAGCTCCACTAATCACACAATCACACAGGTCATTATTTCACATTGGACAGCTTCACTATTCACACAAACATACAGGCCATTATTTCACATTAGACAGCTTCACTAATCACACAATCACACAGGTCATTATTTCACATTGGACAGCTCCATTATTCACACAAACACACAGGTCATTACTACACATTGGTCAGCTCCACTTATCACACAAACACACAGGTCAGTATTTCACATTGGACAGCTCGACTACTCACGCAAAAACTCAGGTCATTGTTTCACATTGGACAGCTCGACTACTCACACAAACACACGGGTCATTATTACACAATGGACAGCTCCACTAATCACACAATCAGACAGGTCATTATTTCACACTGGACAGCTCCATTACTCACACAAACACACAGGTCATTATTACACATTGGACAGCTCCACTATTCACACAAACACACAGGTCATTATTACACATTGGACAGCTCCACTATTCACACAAACACACAGGTCATTATTACACATTGGACAGCTCCACTAATCACACAAACACACAGGTCATTATTACACATTGGTCAGCTCGACTATTCACACAAACACACAGGTCATTATTACACATAGGACAGCTCCACTAATCACACAAACACACAGGTCATTATTACACATAGGACAGTTCCACTAATCACACAAACACACAGGTCATTATTACACATTGGACAGCTCCACTATTCACACAAACAAACAGGTCATTATTACACATTGGACAGCTCCACTAATCACACAAACACACAGGTCAGTATTACACATTGGACAGCTCCACTTATCACACAAACACACAGGTCAGTATTTCACATTGGACAGCTCCACTAATCACACAAAACAGACAGGTCATTATTTAACACTGGACAGCTCCATTACTCACACAAACACACAGATCATTATTACACATAGGACAGCTCCACTATTCACACAAACACACAGGTCATTATTACACATAGGACAGCTCCACTAATCACATAAACACACAGGTCATTATTACACATAGGACAGCTCAACTAATCACACAAACACACAGGTCATTATTACACATAGGACAGCTCCACTAATCACACAAACACACAGGTCATTATTACACATAGGACAGCTCCACTAATCACACAAACACACAGGTTATTATTACACATTGGACAGCTCCACTAATCACACAAACACACAGGTCATTATTACACATAGGACAGTTCCACTAATCACACAAACACACAGGTCATTATTACACATTGGACAGCTCCACTATTCACACAAACAAACAGGTCATTATTACACATTGGACAGCTCCACTAATCACACAAACACACAGGTCAGTATTACACATTGGACAGCTCCACTTATCACACAAACACACAGGTCAGTATTTCACATTGGACAGCTCCACTAATCACACAAAACAGACAGGTCATTATTTAACACTGGACAGCTCCATTACTCACACAAACACACAGATCATTATTACACATAGGACAGCTCCACTATTCACACAAACACACAGGTCATTATTACACATAGGACAGCTCCACTAATCACACAAACACACAGGTCATTATTACACATAGGACAGCTCAACTAATCACACAAACACACAGGTCATTATTACACATAGGACAGCTCCACTAATCACACAAACACACAGGTCATTATTACACATAGGACAGCTCCACTAATCACACAAACACACAGGTTATTATTACACATTGGACAGCTCCACTAATCACACAAACACACAGGTCATTATTACACATTGGACAGCTCCACTATTCACACAAACACACAGGTCATTATTACACATAGGACAGCTCCACTAATCACACAAACACACAGGTCATTATTACACATAGGACAGTTCCACTAATCACACAAACACACAGGTCATTATTACACATTGGACAGCTCCACTATTCACACAAACAAACAGGTCATTATTACACATTGGACAGCTCCACTAATCACACAAACACACAGGTCAGTATTACACATTGGACAGCTCCACTTATCACACAAACACACAGGTCAGTATTTCACATTGGACAGCTCCACTAATCACACAAAACAGACAGGTCATTATTTAACACTGGACAGTTCCATTACTCACACAAACACACAGATCATTATTACACATAGGACAGCTCCACTATTCACACAAACACACAGGTCATTATTACACATAGGACAGCTCCACTAATCACACAAACACACAGGTCATTATTACACATAGGACAGCTCAACTAATCACACAAACACACAGGTCATTATTACACATAGGACAGCTCCACTAATCACACAAACACACAGGTCATTATTACACATAGGACAGCTCCACTAATCACACAAACACACAGGTTATTATTACACATTGGACAGCTCCACTAATCACACAAACACACAGGTCATTATTACACATTGGACAGCTCCACTAATCACACAAACACACAGGTCATTATTACACATTGGACAGCTCCACTACTCACACAAACACACAGGTCATTATGACACATTGGACACCTCCACTACTCACACAAACACATAGGTCATTATTACACATTGGACAGCTCCACTAATCACACAATCACACTGGTCATTATTTCACATTGGACAGCTCCACTAATCACACAATCACACAGGTCATTATTTCACATTGGACAGCTTCACTATTCACACAAACATACAGGTCATTATTTCACATTAGACAGCTTCACTAATCACACAATCACACAGGTCATTATTTCACATTGGACAGCTCCATTACTCACACAAACACACAGGTCATTATTACACATTGGTCAGCTCCACTTATCACACAAACACACAGGTCATTATTACACATTGGACAGCTCCACTATTCACACAAACACACAGGTCATTATTACACATTGGACAGCTCCACTATTCACACAAACACACAGGTCATTATTACACATTGGACAGCTCCACTAATCACACAAACACACAGGTCATTATTACACATTGGTCAGCTCGACTATTCACACAAACACACAGGTCATTATTACACATAGGACAGCTCCACTAATCACACAAACACACAGGTCATTATTACACATAGGACAGTTCCACTAATCACACAAACACACAGGTCATTATTACACATTGGACAGCTCCACTATTCACACAAACAAACAGGTCATTATTACACATTGGACAGCTCCACTAATCACACAAACACACAGGTCAGTATTACACATTGGACAGCTCCACTTATCACACAAACACACAGGTCAGTATTTCACATTGGACAGCTCCACTAATCACACAAAACAGACAGGTCATTATTTAACACTGGACAGCTCCATTACTCACACAAACACACAGATCATTATTACACATAGGACAGCTCCACTATTCACACAAACACACAGGTCATTATTACACATAGGACAGCTCCACTAATCACACAAACACACAGGTAATTATTACACATAGGACAGCTCAACTAATCACACAAACACACAGGTCATTATTACACATAGGACAGCTCCACTAATCACACAAACACACAGGTTATTATTACACATTGGACAGCTCCACTAATCACACAAACACACAGGTCATTATTACACATTGGACAGCTCCACTAATCACACAAACACACAGGTCATTATTACACATTGGACAGCTCCACTACTCACACAAACACACAGGTCATTATGACACATTGGACACCTCCACTACTCACACAAACACATAGGTCATTATTACACATTGGACAGCTCCACTAATCACACAATCACACAGGTCATTATTTCACATTGGACAGCTCCACTAATCACACAATCACACAGGTCATTATTTCACATTGGACAGCTTCACTATTCACACAAACATACAGGTCATTATTTCACATTAGACAGCTTCACTAATCACACAATCACACAGGTCATTATTTCACATTGGACAGCTCCATTATTCACACAAACACACAGGTCATTACTACACATTGGTCAGCTCCACTTATCACACAAACACACAGGTCAGTATTTCACATTGGACAGCTCGACTACTCACGCAAAAACTCAGGTCATTGTTTCACATTGGACAGCTCGACTACTCACACAAACACACGGGTCATTATTACACAATGGACAGCTCCACTAATCACACAAACAGACAGGTCATTATTTCACACTGGACAGCTCCATTACTCACACAAACACACAGGTCATTATTACACATTGGACAGCTCCACTATTCACACAAACACACAGGTCATTATTACACATTGGACAGCTCCACTATTCACACAAACACACAGGTCATTATTACACATTGGACAGCTCCACTAATCACACAAACACACAGGTCATTATTACACATTGGTCAGCTCGACTATTCACACAAACACACAGGTCATTATTACACATAGGACAGCTCCACTAATCACACAAACACACAGGTCATTATTACACATAGGACAGTTCCACTAATCACACAAACACACAGGTCATTATTACACATTGGACAGCTCCACTATTCACACAAACAAACAGGTCATTATTACACATTGGACAGCTCCACTAATCACACAAACACACAGGTCAGTATTACACATTGGACAGCTCCACTTATCACACAAACACACAGGTCAGTATTTCACATTGGACAGCTCCACTAATCACACAAAACAGACAGGTCATTATTTAACACTGGACAGCTCCATTACTCACACAAACACACAGATCATTATTACACATAGGACAGCTCCACTATTCACACAAACACACAGGTCATTATTACACATAGGACAGCTCCACTAATCACACAAACACACAGGTCATTATTACACATAGGACAGCTCAACTAATCACACAAACACACAGGTCATTATTACACATAGGACAGCTCCACTAATCACACAAACACACAGGTCATTATTACACATAGGACAGCTCCACTAATCACACAAACACACAGGTTATTATTACACATTGGACAGCTCCACTAATCACACAAACACACAGGTCATTATTACACATTGGACAGCTCCACTAATCACACAAACACACAGGTCATTATTACACATTGGACAGCTCCACTACTCACACAAACACACAGGTCATTATGACACATTGGACACCTCCACTACTCACACAAACACATAGGTCATTATTACACATTGGACAGCTCCACTAATCACACAAACACACAGGTCAGTATTACACATTGGACAGCTCCACTTATCACACAAACACACAGGTCAGTATTTCACATTGGACAGCTCCACTAATCACACAAAACAGACAGGTCATTATTTAACACTGGACAGCTCCATTACTCACACAAACACACAGATCATTATTACACATAGGACAGCTCCACTATTCACACAAACACACAGGTCATTATTACACATAGGACAGCTCCACTAATCACACAAACACACAGGTCATTATTACACATAGGACAGCTCAACTAATCACACAAACACACAGGTCATTATTACACATAGGACAGCTCCACTAATCACACAAACACACAGGTCATTATTACACATAGGACAGCTCCACTAATCACACAAACACACAGGTTATTATTACACATTGGACAGCTCCACTAATCACACAAACACACAGGTCATTATTACACATTGGACAGCTCCACTAATCACACAAACACACAGGTCATTATTACACATTGGACAGCTCCACTACTCACACAAACACACAGGTCATTATGACACATTGGACACCTCCACTACTCACACAAACACATAGGTCATTATTACACATTGGACAGCTCCACTAATCACACAATCACACTGGTCATTATTTCACATTGGACAGCTCCACTAATCACACAATCACACAGGTCATTATTTCACATTGGACAGCTTCACTATTCACACAAACATACAGGTCATTATTTCACATTAGACAGCTTCACTAATCACACAATCACACAGGTCATTATTTCACATTGGACAGCTCCATTACTCACACAAACACACAGGTCATTATTACACATTGGTCAGCTCCACTTATCACACAAACACACAGGTCATTATTACACATTGGACAGCTCCACTATTCACACAAACACACAGGTCATTATTATACATTGGACAGCTCCACTATTCACACAAACACACAGGTCATTATTACACATTGGACAGCTCCACTAATCACACAAACACACAGGTCATTATTACACATTGGTCAGCTCGACTATTCACACAAACACACAGGTCATTATTACACATAGGACAGCTCCACTAATCACACAAACACACAGGTCATTATTACACATAGGACAGTTCCACTAATCACACAAACACACAGGTCATTATTACACATTGGACAGCTCCACTATTCACACAAACAAACAGGTCATTATTACACATTGGACAGCTCCACTAATCACACAAACACACAGGTCAGTATTACACATTGGACAGCTCCACTTATCACACAAACACACAGGTCAGTATTTCACATTGGACAGCTCCACTAATCACACAAAACAGACAGGTCATTATTTAACACTGGACAGCTCCATTACTCACACAAACACACAGATCATTATTACACATAGGACAGCTCCACTATTCACACAAACACACAGGTCATTATTACACATAGGACAGCTCCACTAATCACACAAACACACAGGTCATTATTACACATAGGACAGCTCAACTAATCACACAAACACACAGGTCATTATTACACATAGGACAGCTCCACTAATCACACAAACACACAGGTTATTATTACACATTGGACAGCTCCACTAATCACACAAACACACAGGTCATTATTACACATTGGACAGCTCCACTAATCACACAAACACACAGGTCATTATTACACATTGGACAGCTCCACTACTCACACAAACACACAGGTCATTATGACACATTGGACACCTCCACTACTCACACAAACACATAGGTCATTTTTACACATTGGACAGCTCCACTAATCACACAATCACACAGGTCATTATTTCACATTGGACAGCTCCACTAATCACACAATCACACAGGTCATTATTTCACATTGGACAGCTTCACTATTCACACAAACATACAGGCCATTATTTCACATTAGACAGCTTCACTAATCACACAATCACACAGGTCATTATTTCACATTGGACAGCTCCATTATTCACACAAACACACAGGTCATTACTACACATTGGTCAGCTCCACTTATCACACAAACACACAGGTCAGTATTTCACATTGGACAGCTCGACTACTCACGCAAAAACTCAGGTCATTGTTTCACATTGGACAGCTCGACTACTCACACAAACACACGGGTCATTATTACACAATGGACAGCTCCACTAATCACACAATCAGACAGGTCATTATTTCACACTGGACAGCTCCATTACTCACACAAACACACAGGTCATTATTACACATTGGACAGCTCCACTATTCACACAAACACACAGGTCATTATTACACATTGGACAGCTCCACTATTCACACAAACACACAGGTCATTATTACACATTGGACAGCTCCACTAATCACACAAACACACAGGTCATTATTACACATTGGTCAGCTCGACTATTCACACAAACACACAGGTCATTATTACACATAGGACAGCTCCACTAATCACACAAACACACAGGTCATTATTACACATAGGACAGTTCCACTAATCACACAAACACACAGGTCATTATTACACATTGGACAGCTCCACTATTCACACAAACAAACAGGTCATTATTACACATTGGACAGCTCCACTAATCACACAAACACACAGGTCAGTATTACACATTGGACAGCTCCACTTATCACACAAACACACAGGTCAGTATTTCACATTGGACAGCTCCACTAATCACACAAAACAGACAGGTCATTATTTAACACTGGACAGCTCCATTACTCACACAAACACACAGATCATTATTACACATAGGACAGCTCCACTATTCACACAAACACACAGGTCATTATTACACATAGGACAGCTCCACTAATCACATAAACACACAGGTCATTATTACACATAGGACAGCTCAACTAATCACACAAACACACAGGTCATTATTACACATAGGACAGCTCCACTAATCACACAAACACACAGGTCATTATTACACATAGGACAGCTCCACTAATCACACAAACACACAGGTTATTATTACACATTGGACAGCTCCACTAATCACACAAACACACAGGTCATTATTACACATAGGACAGTTCCACTAATCACACAAACACACAGGTCATTATTACACATTGGACAGCTCCACTATTCACACAAACAAACAGGTCATTATTACACATTGGACAGCTCCACTAATCACACAAACACACAGGTCAGTATTACACATTGGACAGCTCCACTTATCACACAAACACACAGGTCAGTATTTCACATTGGACAGCTCCACTAATCACACAAAACAGACAGGTCATTATTTAACACTGGACAGCTCCATTACTCACACAAACACACAGATCATTATTACACATAGGACAGCTCCACTATTCACACAAACACACAGGTCATTATTACACATAGGACAGCTCCACTAATCACACAAACACACAGGTCATTATTACACATAGGACAGCTCAACTAATCACACAAACACACAGGTCATTATTACACATAGGACAGCTCCACTAATCACACAAACACACAGGTCATTATTACACATAGGACAGCTCCACTAATCACACAAACACACAGGTTATTATTACACATTGGACAGCTCCACTAATCACACAAACACACAGGTCATTATTACACATTGGACAGCTCCACTAATCACACAAACACACAGGTCATTATTACACATTGGACAGCTCCACTACTCACACAAACACACAGGTCATTATGACACATTGGACACCTCCACTACTCACACAAACACATAGGTCATTATTACACATTGGACAGCTCCACTAATCACACAAACACACAGGTCAGTATTACACATTGGACAGCTCCACTTATCACACAAACACACAGGTCAGTATTTCACATTGGACAGCTCCACTAATCACACAAAACAGACAGGTCATTATTTAACACTGGACAGCTCCATTACTCACACAAACACACAGATCATTATTACACATAGGACAGCTCCACTATTCACACAAACACACAGGTCATTATTACACATAGGACAGCTCCACTAATCACACAAACACACAGGTCATTATTACACATAGGACAGCTCAACTAATCACACAAACACACAGGTCATTATTACACATAGGACAGCTCCACTAATCACACAAACACACAGGTCATTATTACACATAGGACAGCTCCACTAATCACACAAACACACAGGTTATTATTACACATTGGACAGCTCCACTAATCACACAAACACACAGGTCATTATTACACATTGGACAGCTCCACTAATCACACAAACACACAGGTCATTATTACACATTGGACAGCTCCACTACTCACACAAACACACAGGTCATTATGACACATTGGACACCTCCACTACTCACACAAACACATAGGTCATTATTACACATTGGACAGCTCCACTAATCACACAATCACACTGGTCATTATTTCACATTGGACAGCTCCACTAATCACACAATCACACAGGTCATTATTTCACATTGGACAGCTTCACTATTCACACAAACATACAGGTCATTATTTCACATTAGACAGCTTCACTAATCACACAATCACACAGGTCATTATTACACATTGGACAGCTCCACTATTCACACAAACACACAGGTCATTATTACACATTGGACAGCTCCACTAATCACACAATCACACTGGTCATTATTTCACATTGGACAGCTCCACTAATCACACAATCACACAGGTCATTATTTCACATTGGACAGCTTCACTATTCACACAAACATACAGGTCATTATTTCACATTAGACAGCTTCACTAATCACACAATCACACAGGTCATTATTACACATTGGACAGCTCCACTATTCACACAAACACACAGGTCATTATTACACATTGGACAGCTCCACTATTCACACAAACACACAGGTCATTATTACACATTGGACAGCTCCACTAATCACACAAACACACAGGTCATTATTACACATTGGTCAGCTCGACTATTCACACAAACACACAGGTCATTATTACACATAGGACAGCTCCACTAATCACACAAACACACAGGTCATTATTACACATAGGACAGTTCCACTAATCACACAAACACACAGGTCATTATTACACATTGGACAGCTCCACTATTCACACAAACAAACAGGTCATTATTACACATTGGACAGCTCCACTAATCACACAAACACACAGGTCAGTATTACACATTGGACAGCTCCACTTATCACACAAACACACAGGTCAGTATTTCACATTGGACAGCTCCACTAATCACACAAAACAGACAGGTCATTATTTAACACTGGACAGCTCCATTACTCACACAAACACACAGATCATTATTACACATAGGACAGCTCCACTATTCACACAAACACACAGGTCATTATTACACATAGGACAGCTCCACTAATCACACAAACACACAGGTCATTATTACACATAGGACAGCTCAACTAATCACACAAACACACAGGTCATTATTACACATAGGACAGCTCCACTAATCACACAAACACACAGGTTATTATTACACATTGGACAGCTCCACTAATCACACAAACACACAGGTCATTATTACACATTGGACAGCTCCACTAATCACACAAACACACAGGTCATTATTACACATTGGACAGCTCCACTACTCACACAAACACACAGGTCATTATGACACATTGGACACCTCCACTACTCACACAAACACATAGGTCATTATTACACATTGGACAGCTCCACTAATCACACAATCACACAGGTCATTATTTCACATTGGACAGCTCCACTAATCACACAATCACACAGGTCATTATTTCACATTGGACAGCTTCACTATTCACACAAACATACAGGTCATTATTTCACATTAGACAGCTTCACTAATCACACAATCACACAGGTCATTATTTCACATTGGACAGCTCCATTATTCACACAAACACACAGGTCATTACTACACATTGGTCAGCTCCACTTATCACACAAACACACAGGTCAGTATTTCACATTGGACAGCTCGACTACTCACGCAGAAACTCAGGTCATTGTTTCACATTGGACAGCTCGACTACTCACACAAACACACGGGTCATTATTACACAATGGACAGCTCCACTAATCACACAAACAGACAGGTCATTATTTCACACTGGACAGCTCCATTACTCACACAAACACACAGGTCATTATTACACATTGGACAGCTCCACTATTCACACAAACACACAGGTCATTATTACACATTGGACAGCTCCACTATTCACACAAACACACAGGTCATTATTACACATTGGACAGCTCCACTAATCACACAAACACACAGGTCATTATTACACATTGGTCAGCTCGACTATTCACACAAACACACAGGTCATTATTACACATAGGACAGCTCCACTAATCACACAAACACACAGGTCATTATTACACATAGGACAGTTCCACTAATCACACAAACACACAGGTCATTATTGCACATTGGACAGCTCCACTATTCACACAAACAAACAGGTCATTATTACACATTGGACAGCTCCACTAATCACACAAACACACAGGTCAGTATTACACATTGGACAGCTCCACTTATCACACAAACACACAGGTCAGTATTTCACATTGGACAGCTCCACTAATCACACAAAACAGACAGGTCATTATTTAACACTGGACAGCTCCATTACTCACACAAACACACAGATCATTATTACACATAGGACAGCTCCACTATTCACACAAACACACAGGTCATTATGACACATTGGACACCTCCACTACTCACACAAACACATAGGTCATTATTACACATAGGACAGCTCCACTAATCACATAAACACACAGGTCATTATTACACATAGGACAGCTCAACTAATCACACAAACACACAGGTCATTATTACACATAGGACAGCTCCACTAATCACACAAACACACAGGTCATTATTACACATAGGACAGCTCCACTAATCACACAAACACACAGGTTATTATTACACATTGGACAGCTCCACTAATCACACAAACACACAGGTCATTATTACACATTGGACAGCTCCACTAATCACACAAACACACAGGTCATTATTACACATTGGACAGCTCCACTACTCACACAAACACACAGGTCATTATGACACATTGGACACCTCCACTACTCACACAAACACATAGGTCATTATTACACATTGGACAGCTCCACTAATCACACAATCACACTGGTCATTATTTCACATTGGACAGCTCCACTAATCACACAATCACACAGGTCATTATTTCACATTGGACAGCTTCACTATTCACACAAACATACAGGTCATTATTTCACATTAGACAGCTTCACTAATCACACAATCACACAGGTCATTATTTCACATTGGACAGCTCCATTACTCACACAAACACACAGGTCATTATTACACATTGGTCAGCTCCACTTATCACACAACCACACAGGTCATTATTACACATTGGACAGCTCCACTATTCACACAAACACACAGGTCATTATTACACATTGGACAGCTCCACTATTCACACAAACACACAGGTCATTATTACACATTGGACAGCTCCACTAATCACACAAACACACAGGTCATTATTACACATTGGTCAGCTCGACTATTCACACAAACACACAGGTCATTATTACACATAGGACAGCTCCACTAATCACACAAACACACAGGTCATTATTACACATAGGACAGTTCCACTAATCACACAAACACACAGGTCATTATTACACATTGGACAGCTCCACTATTCACACAAACAAACAGGTCATTATTACACATTGGACAGCTACACTAATCACACAAACACACAGGTCAGTATTACACATTGGACAGCTCCACTTATCACACAAACACACAGGTCAGTATTTCACTTTGGACAGCTCCACTAATCACACAAAACAGACAGGTCATTATTTAACACTGGACAGCTCCATTACTCACACAAACACACAGATCATTATTACACATAGGACAGCTCCACTATTCACACAAACACACAGGTCATTATTACACATAGGACAGCTCCACTAATCACACAAACACACAGGTCATTATTACACATAGGACAGCTCAACTAATCACACAAACACACAGGTCATTATTACACATAGGACAGCTCCACTAATCACACAAACACACAGGTCATTATTACACATAGGACAGCTCCACTAATCACACAAACACACAGGTTATTATTACACATTGGACAGCTCCACTAATCACACAAACACACAGGTCATTATTACACATTGGACAGCTCCACTAATCACACAAACACACAGGTCATTATTACACATTGGACAGCTCCACTACTCACACAAACACACAGGTCATTATGACACATTGGACACCTCCACTACTCACACAAACACATAGGTCATTATTACACATTGGACAGCTCCACTAATCACACAATCACACTGGTCATTATTTCACATTGGACAGCTCCACTAATCACACAATCACACAGGTCATTATTTCACATTGGACAGCTTCACTATTCACACAAACATACAGGTCATTATTTCACATTAGACAGCTTCACTAATCACACAATCACACAGGTCATTATTTCACATTGGACAGCTCCATTACTCACACAAACACACAGGTCATTATTACACATTGGTCAGCTCCACTTATCACACAAACACACAGGTCAGTATTTCACATTGGACAGCTCGACTACTCACGCAAACACACAGGTCATTGTTTCACATTGGACAGCTCGACTACTCACACAAACACACAGGTCATTATTACACATTGGACAGCTCCACTACTCACACAAACACACAGGTCATTATGACACATTGGACACCTCCACTACTCACACAAACACATAGGTCATTATTACACATTGGACAGCTCCACTAATCACACAATCACACAGGTCTTTATTTCACATTGGACAGCTCCACTAATCACACAATCACACAGGTCATTATTTCACATTGGACAGCTTCACTATTCACACAAACATACAGGTCATTATTTCACATTAGACAGCTTCACTAATCACACAATCACACAGGTCATTATTTCACATTGGACAGCTCCATTATTCACACAAACACACAGGTCATTACTACACATTGGTCAGCTCCACTTATCACACAAACACACAGGTCAGTATTTCACATTGGACAGCTCGACTACTCACGCAAAAACTCAGGTCATTGTTTCACATTGGACAGCTCGACTACTCACACAAACACACGGGTCATTATTACACAATGGACAGCTCCACTAATCACACAAACAGACAGGTCATTATTTCACACTGGACAGCTCCATTACTCACACAAACACACAGGTCATTATTACACATTGGACAGCTCCACTATTCACACAAACACACAGGTCATTATTACACATTGGACAGCTCCACTATTCACACAAACACACAGGTCATTATTACACATTGGACAGCTCCACTAATCACACAAACACACAGGTCATTATTACACATTGGTCAGCTCGACTATTCACACAAACACACAGGTCATTATTACACATAGGACAGCTCCACTAATCACACAAACACACAGGTCATTATTACACATAGGACAGTTCCACTAATCACACAAACACACAGGTCATTATTACACATTGGACAGCTCCACTATTCACACAAACAAACAGGTCATTATTACACATTGGACAGCTCCACTAATCACACAAACACACAGGTCAGTATTACACATTGGACAGCTCCACTTATCACACAAACACACAGGTCAGTATTTCACATTGGACAGCTCCACTAATCACACAAAACAGACAGGTCATTATTTAACACTGGACAGCTCCATTACTCACACAAACACACAGATCATTATTACACATAGGACAGCTCCACTATTCACACAAACACACAGGTCATTATTACACATAGGACAGCTCCACTAATCACACAAACACACAGGTCATTATTACACATAGGACAGCTCAACTAATCACACAAACACACAGGTCATTATTACACATAGGACAGCTCCACTAATCACACAAACACACAGGTCATTATTACACATAGGACAGCTCCACTAATCACACAAACACACAGGTTATTATTACACATTGGACAGCTCCACTAATCACACAAACACACAGGTCATTATTACACATTGGACAGCTCCACTAATCACACAAACACACAGGTCATTATTACACATTGGACAGCTCCACTACTCACACAAACACACAGGTCATTATGACACATTGGACACCTCCACTACTCACACAAACACATAGGTCATTATTACACATTGGACAGCTCCACTAATCACACAATCACACTGGTCATTATTTCACATTGGACAGCTCCACTAATCACACAATCACACAGGTCATTATTTCACATTGGACAGCTTCACTATTCACACAAACATACAGGTCATTATTTCACATTAGACAGCTTCACTAATCACACAATCACACAGGTCATTATTTCACATTGGACAGCTCCATTACTCACACAAACACACAGGTCATTATTACACATTGGTCAGCTCCACTTATCACACAAACACACAGGTCAGTATTTCACATTGGACAGCTCGACTACTCACGCAAACACACAGGTCATTGTTTCACATTGGACAGCTCGACTACTCACACAAACACACGGGTCATTATTACACAATGGACAGCTCCACTAATCACACAAACAGACAGGTCATTATTTCACACTGGACAGCTCCATTACTCACACAAACACACAGGTCATTATTACACATTGGACAGCTCCACTATTCACACAAACACACAGGTCATTATTACACATCGGACAGCTCCACTATTCACACAAACACACAGGTCAATATTACACATTGCACAGCTCCACTAATCACACAAACACACAGGTCATTATTACACATTGCACACCTCCACTAATCACACAAACACACAGGTCATTATTACACATTGGACAGCTCCACTATTCACACAAACACACAGGTCATTATTACACATTGCACAGCTCCACTATTCACACAAACACACAGGTCATTATTACACAATGGACAGCTCCACTACTCACACAAACACACAGGTCATTATTACACATTGGACAGCTCCACTATTCACACAAACACACAGGTCATTATTACACAATGGACAGCTCCACTACTCACACAAACACACAGGTCATTATTACACATTGGACAGCTCCACTACTCACACAAACACACAGGTTATTATTTCATATTGGACAACTCCACTAATCACACAAACACACAGGTCATTATTTCACATTGGACAGCTCCACTATTCACACAAACACACAGGTCATTATTACACATTGGACAGCTCCACTATTCACACAAACACACAGGTCTTTATTACACATTGGACACCTCCACTACTCACACAAACACACAGGTCATTATTTCACATTTGACAGCTCCACTAATCACACAAACACACAGGTCATTATTACATACTGGACAGCTCCACTATTCACACAAACACACAGGTCATTATTACACATTGGACAGCTCCACTAATCACACAAACACACAAGTCATTATTACACATTGGACAGCTCCACTTATCACACAAATACACAGTTCATTATTACACATTGGACAGCTCCACTTATCACACAAATACACAGTTCATTATTACACATAGGACAGCTCCACTAATCACACAAACACACAGGTCATTATTACAAATAGGACAGCTCCACTAATCTCACAAACACACAGGTCATTATTACAAATAGGACAGCTCCACTAATCACACAAACACACAGGTCATTATTACACATAGGACAGCTCCACTAATCACACAAACACACAGGTCATTATTACACATAGGACAGCTCCACTAATCACACAAACACACAGGTCATTATTACACATAGGACAGCTCCACTAATCACACAAACATACAGGTTATTATTACACATTGGACAGCTCCACTAATCACACAAACACACAGGTCATTATTACACATTGGACAGCTCCACTAATCACACAAACACACAGGTCATTATTACACATTGGACAGCTCCACTACTCACACAAACACACAGGTCATTATGACACATTGGACACCTCCACTACTCACACAAACACATATCATTATTACACATTGGACAGCTCCACTAATCACACAATCACACAGGTCATTATTTCACATTGGACAGCTCCACTAATCACACAATCACACAGGTCATTATTTCACATTAGACAGCTTCACTATTCACACAAACACACAGGTCATTATTTCACATTAGACAGCTTCACTAATCACACAATCACACAGGTCATTATTACACATTGGACAGCTCCACTAATCACACAAACAAACAGGTCATTATTACACATTGGACAGCTCCACTTATCACACAAATACACAGTTCATTATTACACATAGGACAGCTCGACTACTCACGCAAACCACAGGTCATTGTTTCACATTGGACATCTCGACTACACACAAACACACGGGTCATTATTACACAATGGACAGCTCCACTAATCACACAAACAGACAGGTCATTATTTCACACTGGACAGCTCCACTACTCACACAAACACACAGGTCATTATTACACACAGGACAGCTCCACTAATCACACAAACACACAGGTCATTATTACACATTGGACAGCTCCACTAATTACACAAACACACAGGTTATTATAACACATTGGACAGCTCCACTAATCACACAAACACACAGGTCATTATTACACATTGGACAGCTCCACTAATCACACAAACGCACAGGTCATTATTACACATAGGACAGCTCCACTAATCACACAAACACACAGGTCATTACTATATATAGGACAGCTCCACTAATCACACAAACACACACGTCATTATTACACATAGGACAGCTCCACTAATCACACAAACACACAGGTCATTATTACACATAGGACAGCTCCACTAATCACACAAACACACAGGTTATTATTACACATTGGACAGCTCCACTAATCACACAAATACACAGGTCATTATTACACATTGGACAGCTCCACTAATCACACAAACACACAGGTCATTATTAGACATTGGACAGCTCCACTACTCACACAGACACACAGGTCATTATTACACATTGCACAGCTCCACTATTCACACAAACACACATGTCATTATTACACATAGGACAGCTCCACTAACCACACAAACACACAGGTCATTATTACACATAGGACAGCTCCATTAATCACACAAACACACAGGTTATTATTACACATTGGACAGCTCCACTAATCACACAAACACACAGGTCATTATTTCACATTGGACAGCTCCACTAATCACACAACCACACATGTCATTATTTCACATTGGACAGCTCCACTATTCACACAAACACACAGGTCATTATTTGACATTGGACAGCTTCACTAATCACACAATCACACAGGTCATTATTTCACATCGGACAGCTCCATTACTCACACAAACACACAGGTCATTACTACACATTGGTCAGCTCCACTTATCACACAAACACACAGGTCAGTATTTCACATTGGACAGCTCGACTACTCACGCAAAAACTCAGGTCATTGTTTCACATTGGACAGCTCGACTACTCACACAAACACACGGGTCATTATTACACAATGGACAGCTCCACTAATCACACAAACAGACAGGTCATTATTTCACACTGGACAGCTCCATTACTCACACAAACACACAGGTCATTATTACACATTGGACAGCTCCACTATTCACACAAACACACAGGTCATTATTACACATTGGACAGCTCCACTATTCACACAAACACACAGGTCATTATTACACATTGGACAGCTCCACTAATCACACAAACACACAGGTCATTATTACACATTGGTCAGCTCGACTATTCACACAAACACACAGGTCATTATTACACATAGGACAGCTCCACTAATCACACAAACACACAGGTCATTATTACACATAGGACAGTTCCACTAATCACACAAACACACAGGTCATTATTACACATTGGACAGCTCCACTATTCACACAAACAAACAGGTCATTATTACACATTGGACAGCTCCACTAATCACACAAACACACAGGTCAGTATTACACATTGGACAGCTCCACTTATCACACAAACACACAGGTCAGTATTTCACATTGGACAGCTCCACTAATCACACAAAACAGACAGGTCATTATTTAACACTGGACAGCTCCATTACTCACACAAACACACAGATCATTATTACACATAGGACAGCTCCACTATTCACACAAACACACAGGTCATTATTACACATAGGACAGCTCCACTAATCACACAAACACACAGGTCATTATTACACATAGGACAGCTCAACTAATCACACAAACACACAGGTCATTATTACACATAGGACAGCTCCACTAATCACACAAACACACAGGTCATTATTACACATAGGACAGCTCCACTAATCACACAAACACACAGGTTATTATTACACATTGGACAGCTCCACTAATCACACAAACACACAGGTCATTATTACACATTGGACAGCTCCACTAATCACACAAACACACAGGTCATTATTACACATTGGACAGCTCCACTACTCACACAAACACACAGGTCATTATGACACATTGGACACCTCCACTACTCACACAAACACATAGGTCATTATTACACATTGGACAGCTCCACTAATCACACAATCACACTGGTCATTATTTCACATTGGACAGCTCCACTAATCACACAATCACACAGGTCATTATTTCACATTGGACAGCTTCACTATTCACACAAACATACAGGTCATTATTTCACATTAGACAGCTTCACTAATCACACAATCACACAGGTCATTATTTCACATTGGACAGCTCCATTACTCACACAAACACACAGGTCATTATTACACATTGGTCAGCTCCACTTATCACACAAACACACAGGTCAGTATTTCACATTGGACAGCTCGACTACTCACGCAAACACACAGGTCATTGTTTCACATTGGACAGCTCGACTACTCACACAAACACACGGGTCATTATTACACAATGGACAGCTCCACTAATCACACAAACAGACAGGTCATTATTTCACACTGGACAGCTCCATTACTCACACAAACACACAGGTCATTATTACACATTGGACAGCTCCACTATTCACACAAACACACAGGTCATTATTACACATCGGACAGCTCCACTATTCACACAAACACACAGGTCAATATTACACATTGCACAGCTCCACTAATCACACAAACACACAGGTCATTATTACACATTGCACACCTCCACTAATCACACAAACACACAGGTCATTATTACACATTGGACAGCTCCACTATTCACACAAACACACAGGTCATTATTACACATTGCACAGCTCCACTATTCACACAAACACACAGGTCATTATTACACAATGGACAGCTCCACTACTCACACAAACACACAGGTCATTATTACACATTGGACAGCTCCACTATTCACACAAACACACAGGTCATTATTACACAATGGACAGCTCCACTACTCACACAAACACACAGGTCATTATTACACATTGGACAGCTCCACTACTCACACAAACACACAGGTTATTATTTCATATTGGACAACTCCACTAATCACACAAACACACAGGTCATTATTTCACATTGGACAGCTCCACTATTCACACAAACACACAGGTCATTATTACACATTGGACAGCTCCACTATTCACACAAACACACAGGTCTTTATTACACATTGGACAGCTCCACTACTCACACAAACACACAGGTCATTATTTCACATTTGACAGCTCCACTAATCACACAAACACACAGGTCATTATTACATACTGGACAGCTCCACTATTCACACAAACACACAGGTCATTATTACACATTGGACAGCTCCACTAATCACACAAACACACAAGTCATTATTACACATTGGACAGCTCCACTTATCACACAAATACACAGTTCATTATTACACATTGGACAGCTCCACTTATCACACAAATACACAGTTCATTATTACACATAGGACAGCTCCACTAATCACACAAACACACAGGTCATTATTACAAATAGGACAGCTCCACTAATCTCACAAACACACAGGTCATTATTACAAATAGGACAGCTCCACTAATCACACAAACACACAGGTCATTATTACACATAGGACAGCTCCACTAATCACACAAACACACAGGTCATTATTACACATAGGACAGCTCCACTAATCACACAAACACACAGGTCATTATTACACATAGGACAGCTCCACTAATCACACAAACATACAGGTTATTATTACACATTGGACAGCTCCACTAATCACACAAACACACAGGTCATTATTACACATTGGACAGCTCCACTAATCACACAAACACACAGGTCATTATTACACATTGGACAGCTCCACTACTCACACAAACACACAGGTCATTATGACACATTGGACACCTCCACTACTCACACAAACACATATCATTATTACACATTGGACAGCTCCACTAATCACACAATCACACAGGTCATTATTTCACATTGGACAGCTCCACTAATCACACAATCACACAGGTCATTATTTCACATTAGACAGCTTCACTATTCACACAAACACACAGGTCATTATTTCACATTAGACAGCTTCACTAATCACACAATCACACAGGTCATTATTACACATTGGACAGCTCCACTAATCACACAAACAAACAGGTCATTATTACACATTGGACAGCTCCACTTATCACACAAATACACAGTTCATTATTACACATAGGACAGCTCGACTACTCACGCAAACCACAGGTCATTGTTTCACATTGGACATCTCGACTACACACAAACACACGGGTCATTATTACACAATGGACAGCTCCACTAATCACACAAACAGACAGGTCATTATTTCACACTGGACAGCTCCACTACTCACACAAACACACAGGTCATTATTACACATAGGACAGCTCCACTAATCACACAAACACACAGGTCATTATTACACATTGGACAGCTCCACTAATTACACAAACACACAGGTTATTATAACACATTGGACAGCTCCACTAATCACACAAACACACAGGTCATTATTACACATTGGACAGCTCCACTAATCACACAAACGCACAGGTCATTATTACACATAGGACAGCTCCACTAATCACACAAACACACAGGTCATTACTATATATAGGACAGCTCCACTAATCACACAAACACACACGTCATTATTACACATAGGACAGCTCCACTAATCACACAAACACACAGGTCATTATTACACATAGGACAGCTCCACTAATCACACAAACACACAGGTTATTATTACACATTGGACAGCTCCACTAATCACACAAATACACAGGTCATTATTACACATTGGACAGCTCCACTAATCACACAAACACACAGGTCATTATTAGACATTGGACAGCTCCACTACTCACACAGACACACAGGTCATTATTACACATTGCACAGCTCCACTATTCACACAAACACACATGTCATTATTACACATAGGACAGCTCCACTAACCACACAAACACACAGGTCATTATTACACATAGGACAGCTCCATTAATCACACAAACACACAGGTTATTATTACACATTGGACAGCTCCACTAATCACACAAACACACAGGTCATTATTTCACATTGGACAGCTCCACTAATCACACAACCACACATGTCATTATTTCACATTGGACAGCTCCACTATTCACACAAACACACAGGTCATTATTTGACATTGGACAGCTTCACTAATCACACAATCACACAGGTCATTATTTCACATCGGACAGCTCCATTACTCACACAAACACACAGGTCATTACTACACATTGGTCAGCTCCACTTATCACACAAACACACAGGTCAGTATTTCACATTGGACAGCTCGACTACTCACGCAAAAACTCAGGTCATTGTTTCACATTGGACAGCTCGACTACTCACACAAACACACGGGTCATTATTACACAATGGACAGCTCCACTAATCACACAAACAGACAGGTCATTATTTCACACTGGACAGCTCCATTACTCACACAAACACACAGGTCATTATTACACATTGGACAGCTCCACTATTCACACAAACACACAGGTCATTATTACACATTGGACAGCTCCACTATTCACACAAACACACAGGTCATTATTACACATTGGACAGCTCCACTAATCACACAAACACACAGGTCATTATTACACATTGGTCAGCTCGACTATTCACACAAACACACAGGTCATTATTACACATAGGACAGCTCCACTAATCACACAAACACACAGGTCATTATTACACATAGGACAGTTCCACTAATCACACAAACACACAGGTCATTATTACACATTGGACAGCTCCACTATTCACACAAACAAACAGGTCATTATTACACATTGGACAGCTCCACTAATCACACAAACACACAGGTCAGTATTACACATTGGACAGCTCCACTTATCACACAAACACACAGGTCAGTATTTCACATTGGACAGCTCCACTAATCACACAAAACAGACAGGTCATTATTTAACACTGGACAGCTCCATTACTCACACAAACACACAGATCATTATTACACATAGGACAGCTCCACTATTCACACAAACACACAGGTCATTATTACACATAGGACAGCTCCACTAATCACACAAACACACAGGTCATTATTACACATAGGACAGCTCAACTAATCACACAAACACACAGGTCATTATTACACATAGGACAGCTCCACTAATCACACAAACACACAGGTCATTATTACACATAGGACAGCTCCACTAATCACACAAACACACAGGTTATTATTACACATTGGACAGCTCCACTAATCACACAAACACACAGGTCATTATTACACATTGGACAGCTCCACTAATCACACAAACACACAGGTCATTATTACACATTGGACAGCTCCACTACTCACACAAACACACAGGTCATTATGACACATTGGACACCTCCACTACTCACACAAACACATAGGTCATTATTACACATTGGACAGCTCCACTAATCACACAATCACACTGGTCATTATTTCACATTGGACAGCTCCACTAATCACACAATCACACAGGTCATTATTTCACATTGGACAGCTTCACTATTCACACAAACATACAGGTCATTATTTCACATTAGACAGCTTCACTAATCACACAATCACACAGGTCATTATTTCACATTGGACAGCTCCATTACTCACACAAACACACAGGTCATTATTACACATTGGTCAGCTCCACTTATCACACAAACACACAGGTCAGTATTTCACATTGGACAGCTCGACTACTCACGCAAACACACAGGTCATTGTTTCACATTGGACAGCTCGACTACTCACACAAACACACGGGTCATTATTACACAATGGACAGCTCCACTAATCACACAAACAGACAGGTCATTATTTCACACTGGACAGCTCCATTACTCACACAAACACACAGGTCATTATTACACATTGGACAGCTCCACTATTCACACAAACACACAGGTCATTATTACACATCGGACAGCTCCACTATTCACACAAACACACAGGTCAATATTACACATTGCACAGCTCCACTAATCACACAAACACACAGGTCATTATTACACATTGCACACCTCCACTAATCACACAAACACACAGGTCATTATTACACATTGGACAGCTCCACTATTCACACAAACACACAGGTCATTATTACACATTGCACAGCTCCACTATTCACACAAACACACAGGTCATTATTACACAATGGACAGCTCCACTACTCACACAAACACACAGGTCATTATTACACATTGGACAGCTCCACTATTCACACAAACACACAGGTCATTATTACACAATGGACAGCTCCACTACTCACACAAACACACAGGTCATTATTACACATTGGACAGCTCCACTACTCACACAAACACACAGGTTATTATTTCATATTGGACAACTCCACTAATCACACAAACACACAGGTCATTATTTCACATTGGACAGCTCCACTATTCACACAAACACACAGGTCATTATTACACATTGGACAGCTCCACTATTCACACAAACACACAGGTCTTTATTACACATTGGACAGCTCCACTACTCACACAAACAAACAGGTCATTATTTCACATTTGACAGCTCCACTAATCACACAAACACACAGGTCATTATTACATACTGGACAGCTCCACTATTCACACAAACACACAGGTCATTATTACACATTGGACAGCTCCACTAATCACACAAACACACAGGTCATTATTACACATTGGACAGCTCCACTTATCACACAAATACACAGTTCATTATTACACATTGGACAGCTCCACTTATCACACAAATACACAGTTCATTATTACACATAGGACAGCTCCACTAATCACACAAACACACAGGTCATTATTACAAATAGGACAGCTCCACTAATCTCACAAACACACAGGTCATTATTACAAATAGGACAGCTCCACTAATCACACAAACACACAGGTCATTATTACACATAGGACAGCTCCACTAATCACACAAACACACAGGTCATTATTACACATAGGACAGCTCCACTAATCACACAAACACACAGGTCATTATTACACATAGGACAGCTCCACTAATCACACAAACATACAGGTTATTATTACACATTGGACAGCTCCACTAATCACACAAACACACAGGTCATTATTACACATAGGACAGCTCAACTAATCACACAAACACACAGGTCATTATTACACATAGGACAGCTCCACTAATCACACAAACACACAGGTTATTATTACACATTGGACAGCTCCACTAATCACACAAACACACAGGTCATTATTACACATTGGACAGCTCCACTAATCACACAAACACACAGGTCATTATTACACATTGGACAGCTCCACTACTCACACAAACACACAGGTCATTATGACACATTGGACACCTCCACTACTCACACAAACACATAGGTCATTATTACACATTGGACAGCTCCACTAATCACACAATCACACTGGTCATTATTTCACATTGGACAGCTCCACTAATCACACAATCACACAGGTCATTATTTCACATTGGACAGCTTCACTATTCACACAAACATACAGGTCATTATTTCACATTAGACAGCTTCACTAATCACACAAATACACAGTTCATTATTACACATAGGACAGCTCGAATACTCACGCAAACCACAGGTCATTGTTTCACATTGGACATCTCGACTACACACAAACACACGGGTCATTATTACACAATGGACAGCTCCACTAATCACACAAACAGACAGGTCATTATTTCACACTGGACAGCTCCACTACTCACACAAACACACAGGTCATTATTACACATAGGACAGCTCCACTAATCACACAAACACACAGGTCATTATTACACATTGGACAGCTCCACTAATTACACAAACACACAGGTTATTATAACACATTGGACAGCTCCACTAATCACACAAACACACAGGTCATTATTACACATTGGACAGCTCCACTAATCACACAAACGCACAGGTCATTATTACACATAGGACAGCTCCACTAATCACACAAACACACAGGTCATTACTATATATAGGACAGCTCCACTAATCACACAAACACACACGTCATTATTACACATAGGACAGCTCCACTAATCACACAAACACACAGGTCATTATTACACATAGGACAGCTCCACTAATCACACAAACACACAGGTTATTATTACACATTGGACAGCTCCACTAATCACACAAATACACAGGTCATTATTACACATTGGACAGCTCCACTAATCACACAAACACACAGGTCATTATTAGACATTGGACAGCTCCACTACTCACACAGACACACAGGTCATTATTACACATTGCACAGCTCCACTATTCACACAAACACACATGTCATTATTACACATAGGACAGCTCCACTAACCACACAAACACACAGGTCATTATTACACATAGGACAGCTCCATTAATCACACAAACACACAGGTTATTATTACACATTGGACAGCTCCACTAATCACACAAACACACAGGTCATTATTTCACATTGGACAGCTCCACTAATCACACAACCACACATGTCATTATTTCACATTGGACAGCTCCACTATTCACACAAACACACAGGTCATTATTTGACATTGGACAGCTTCACTAATCACACAATCACACAGGTCATTATTTCACATCGGACAGCTCCATTACTCACACAAACACACAGGTCATTACTACACATTGGTCAGCTCCACTTATCACACAAACACACAGGTCAGTATTTCACATTGGACAGCTCGACTACTCACGCAAAAACTCAGGTCATTGTTTCACATTGGACAGCTCGACTACTCACACAAACACACGGGTCATTATTACACAATGGACAGCTCCACTAATCACACAAACAGACAGGTCATTATTTCACACTGGACGGCTCCATTACTCACACAAACACACAGGTCATTATTACACATTGGACAGCTCCACTATTCACACAAACACACAGGTCATTATTACACATTGGACAGCTCCACTATTCACACAAACACACAGGTCATTATTACACATTGGACAGCTCCACTATTCACACAAACACACAGTTATTATTACACATTGGACAGCTCCACTAATCACACAAACACACAGGTCATTATTACACATAGGTCAGCTCGACTATTCACACAAACACACAGGTCATTATTACACATAGGACAGCTCCACTAATCTCACAAACACACAGGTCATTATTACACATTGGACAGCTCCACTATTCACACAAACAAACAGGTCATTATTACACATTGGACAGCTCCACTAATCACACAAACACACAGGTCAGTATTACACATTGGACAGCTCCACTTATCACACAAACACACAGGTCAGTATTTCACATTGGACAGCTCCACTAATCACACAAAACAGACAGGTCATTATTTAACACTGGACAGCTCCATTACTCACACAAACACACAGATCATTATTACACATAGGACAGCTCCACTATTCACACAAACACACAGGTCATTATTACACATAGGACAGCTCCACTAATCACACAATCACACATGTCATTATTACACATTGGACAGCTCCATTATTCACACAAACACACAGGTCATTATTACACATTGGTCAGCTCCATTTATCACACAAACACACAGGTCAGTATTTCACATTGGACATCTCGACTACTCACACAAACACACGGGTCATTATTACACATTTGACAGCTCCACTAATCACACAAACACACAGGTCATTATTACACATTGGACAGCTCCACTACTCACACAAACACACAGGTCATTATTACATATTGGACAGCTCCACTATTCACACAAACACACAGGTCATTATTACACATTGAACAGCTCCACTACTCACACAAACACACAGGTCATTATTATTACAATTTGGGCAGCTCCACTACTCACACAAACACACAGGTCATTATTACACATTGGACAGCTCCACTACTCACACAAACACACAGGTCATTATTACACATTGGACAACTCCACTAATCACACAAACACAGGTCATTATTACATATTGGACAGCTCCACTATTCACACAAACACACAGGTCATTATTACATATTGGACAGCTCCATTACTCACACAAACACACAGGTCGTTATTACACATTGGACAGCTCCAGTAATCACACAAACACACAGGTCATTATTACATATTGGACAGCTCCACTATTCACACAAACACACAGGTCATTATTACACATTGGACAGCTCCACTAATCACACAAACACACAGGTCATTATTACATATTGGACAGCTCCACTATTCACACAAACACACAGGTCATTATTACATATTGGACAGCTCCACTACTCACACAAACACACAGGTCATTATTACATATTGGACAGCTGCATTACTCACACAAATACACAGGTCATTATTACACAATGGACAGCTCCACTACTCACACAAACACACATGTCATTATTACACATTGGACAGCTCCACTATTCACACAAACACACGTCGTTATTACACATTGGACAGCTCCACTATTCACACAAACACACAGGTCATTATTACACATTGGACAGCTCCACTACTCACACAAACACACAGGTCATTATTACATATTGGACAGCTCCACTATTCACACAAACACACAGGTCATTATTACACACTGGACAGCTCCACTACTCACACAAACAAACAGGTCATTATTACACATTGGACTGCTCCACTATTCACACAAACACACAGGTCATTATTACACACTGGACAGCTCCACTACTCACACAAACACACAGGTCATTATTACACATTGGACATCTCCACTACTCACACAAACACACAGGTCATTATTACACACTGGACAGCTCCACTACTCACACAAACACACAGGTCATTATTACACATTGGACAGCTCCACTAATCACACAAACACACAGGTCATTATTACATATTGGACAGCACCACTACTCACACAAACACACAGGTCATTATTACATATTGGACAGCTCCATTACTCACACAAACACACAGGTCATTATTACACAATGGACAGCTCCACTACTCACACAAACACACAGGTCATTATTACATATTGGACAGCACCACTATTCACACAAACACACAGGTCATTATTACACATTGGACAGCTCCACTAATCACACAAACACACAGGTCATTATTACATATTGGACAGCTCCACTATTCACACAAACACACAGGTTATTATTACACATTGCACAGCTCCACTATTCACTATCCACTATAAAAGAAAGTAAAATGTGTCTCAAAATAATGTACACAAAAAGAAATTATTGTGTATGTTATTAGAGGGCTTTATCACTGTTCTACCATCAACTACTTATTCTCATCTTCTTCCATGGATGCTAATGTTTGTTTCTCATGCAACTGAATAGTTGAGTCAAGTCATAATTAACTCTTATTCAGAGGACAACAATGACTGAGTTTTGCCGCCTGACCGAAAGTAAAAGGTAAGTTCTTATATAGCACAGTACCCAGTCCTTAGGACTGCTCAAAGCATTTTACTCTTTAATTCCTAGCAGACCTTTTCAATAGAACATCATCTCAACTTCAATGGAAAGCATTCAGCCATGCTGCAATAAATGCACAGACTAGTCTTACATAAATATCAACCTCTGTCTATAGCCGTATATTAATTAATTCAGCTACTATTAATGCGCGAAGACTATTCGCACAGAAATATCCACCACTGCCTATAGCCATGCACTCATTCACACAGCTGAGTGAATGGAGCAATGCGGAGTGAATGAACTTGCCTAGGCTAAGACTAAGGCTAAGGCTAAGGTTCAAAACGGCAGCACAGGATTCAAAACTGGGTTCTCCCGTTTGAGAATCCAATGCTCTAGCCACTGTGCTCTACTAAAGTCATCTTCACATGCATGATGTGTGGAGATACACCTAGGACAGTTAATTTACTCGCACAAACACACACCGGTCATCGTCCAGACAGACAATCACTTAAAGCATTCAACTTTCAAGCAACAACTGTTGAACTGGGCTATGTTTAATCAATGTCTTCAACTTTCAAGCAACAACGAGTCTGTAATCCTTGTACAAGTACTTCAAAAATGCACTCGAGTACACGAGTACACGAGTACCGAGTACTTCCGCCCCAGGTCTGTCGTCCAGACACAGCCTCACTTAAAGCGTTCAACTTTCAAGCAACAACTGTTGAACTGGGCTATGAGTCTGTAATCCTTGTGTCCATATGAAGTATCTGTATCTGTATATTACGTTGACCGATCAATCTTGATCATTAGACAACGGTTGGTTTATTGTTGGAGGAAACAAAAGAAAAAGAAGAAAAAAGAAATATACAAAAGACCAAAAGTATGAGAGAAGAGAGAAAAGATATATAAAATTGCCGTTGTCTTTTTCAGGTATCAGGTCTAGGCCAATTCGGCAACCGTAGCGGTCCCCGGAGATAAACTCCGGCCGACACAGCCCTAGTCCCTCATTTATCCTAATTCGGACAAGGACAAAAACAAATAAATAAGAAAATACCCAAACTGGGAGCCTCAGCAACACGTGCTGACAAAGAGTTCCACACAGGAATGACCCTGGGGAAGAAACTAAATTTAAATACATCTGTGCGTGCAGGAAGCTGACGGAACTTCAGGGAATGATTGGATCTAGTTCTTGATGAGGCAGGGGAGAGGAGAGGTAGGGCTGAGGGTCGATATCAACATAGTGTCTTGGTGCGTCTTGATGCGTCTTGATGCCAGAGACTCCCACTGTAGATGGTCTAGCATGGATGTTACACTGCTGGTGTTATGATATCTGTTGGTGACATATCTCGCGGCCTTCCTTTGCACAGCTTCAACTTTATTTACCTGATCTTGATGGTGAGGATTCCAGATGGCGCTACAATATTCAATGTGGGGTCTTACCAGGGCTTTGTAGGCATTAGTTTTTGTGTCGTCACTGGCCGACTTCAAATTCCGCTTAAGGAAACCCAGCATGCCATGTGCTTTCTTTGTTGATCGCTCAGTGTGTCGTTTCCAAGAGAGGTCTTTTTGCAGATCAACGCCTAAGTACTTTGAGCAGGTGGAGACTTCTAAAGTATGGCCCTTAAGTTGGTAGTTAAAGGACTTGGGTTTCCTAGACCTTGTGCTTGATGAAAATCCATGCCCCACTTCTTCTCCCAGCATGCTAGGGTGGATAGGTCTTCCTGGAGAATTTCACAGTCGTCCCTAGATCTAATTTCCCTGTAGATGATGCAGTCGTCAGCAAATAGACAAGTGCTGGAGTGAAGGTTGTTAGGTAGATTGTTGATAAACAGGAGGAACAGGAGTGGCCCCAAGACCGTGCTCTGGGGTACGCCACTGATAACAGAGGCTTGGTCGGATGATGCTCCATCAACGACTACTTGCTGAGATCTGTTGGACAGGAATTCAGCGATCCACCTGTAAGTGGATCCCCAGATCCCATAATGATGTAGCTTTAACAGGAGTCGCTGATGAGGTACTCGGTCAAACGCCTTCGAGAAATGTAAAAGGCACAAAGAAGAAAAACATGAAAATAACATGCAACATATTCTACTAGATTACAGTTTATTGTAGTGTGAAGATGTGACTGCACTGTCATCGAATAAGTTATGTAAAATACAAAATAACACCAATAGACATCGTGTAAACTCACCGGTAGGCGGAACGTAATTACTACAACATCCCATCGGATAGTTGTGGTACTACAGTTAATAATTAATCCAAAAGGTGGCAACACTGGTACCATCGTTAACCTGGAATTTTCCTCGTATTCAGTTACGAGTAAAATGTCATAAGCATATATTTAAAACTTATGAAATAGTAAAACTTCGCTCGCTTATATTAAGTTAATCCAGCTGTAAGAATGAAGACCTGGGTCTACACAGTGGTGGATATTTGTGTACGAACATAGTCTTAATTTGTGCAGTAGTTGCAACGGCCGCGGGCTGAATGCTTCCCAGAAAAATCGAGATGATGTTCGATTGAACAGATCTACAAGGGGGTAAAATGTAAAACATTTTTAGCGCTATACAAGAACTTACCTTTCCTTTTTATTGGCACAAAATTAACTTACACAGCAGAACAAAACACAATCAAGTTCACATTTTAAATATTTTAATTAACACTGTATGTATTCGTTTCGTTTGTTGTATATATATATATTTTTCTTCTGCTAGCCTGCGGAGAGTATCCTCTCCTCTTTTGAGACCTCTGTGTAGTTTCTGTCTCCACGTGGATCGGTCTCCAGAAAGATGCTCCCAGTTGTCAACATCTATGTCTAGAGCCTTCAAGTCTCGCTTACATACGTCCTTGAAGCGCAGATGGGGACGTCCTGCAACTCTCTTTCCAGAGGCCAGCTCTCCGTAGAGGATGTCTTTTCGAAGTCTCCCATCTTCCATCCGATGCACATGGCCGAGACAGCGGAGGTGGAGTTGCCTGAGCGTGGTCACCAGGCACACAGACTTGGCACGTGAGAGGACCTCTGTATTGGGGACTCGGTCTCGAGGATGCGCCGCAGGCAGCGCAAGTGAAATGAGTTCAGTCGATTCTCCTGAGTGGAGTACAGCGTCCAGGACTCATTACCGTACAGAAGTGTACTCAGCACGCAGGCGTTGTACACTGTCACCTTTGTGTGCTCTGTCAGCATTTGTTTATTCCACACTCTCTTTATAAGCCGGGCAATTGTTGAGGCCGCTCGCCCAATCCTTCAGCTAGTTTCTGCTTTTAAGGATAGGTTGTCAGCAACGGTGGACCCGAGGTAGGTGAAGAGGTGGACGACCTCTAACTCATAATTGTTTATCGTGATGGCTGGGGGAGTGATCACATCCTGCCCCATGATGCTAGTCTTTCTCCAGCTGACTGTCAGTCCGAAATCCATGCATGCATTTGCAAAGCGGTTCACGAGGATTTGTAGCTCGTCCTCAGTATGCATCATCCACAAACAGAAAGTATCTGACGAGGGCCAGGCGCACCTTGGTCTTCGCTTTTAGGTGAGACAAGTTGAATAGTTTTCCGTGAGATCTCGTGTGCATGTACACTCCCTCTGTCGAAGATCCAAAGGCATGCTTCAACATAAAGGCAAAGAATATCCCAAAGACGGCTGGGGCGAGGACGCATCCTTGTTTGACGCCACTAGTAACGTTAAAAGCCTCAGAAATAGAACACATATCATCGTGGAATGACCTGACTACGCTGCAGAGCTTTGGGGGGCATCCTATCTTCGGTAGGATCTTGAACAGACCATCCCTGCTCACAAGGTCGAAGGCTTTGGTAAGATCGATGAAGGCAATGTACAGCGGCCTCTTCTGTTCCCTGCATTTCTCCTGTAACTGTCGAAGCAAAACGATCATGTCACTAGTTGATCTATTTGCTCTGAAGCCACACTGGGATTCGGGGTAGAATCTGTCAGCGAGTATGTATACTCTATTCAGGATGACATGAGCAAACAACTTGCCAACTACGCCCAGGAGTGAGATGCCTCTGTAATTGATATAATCATTCCTGTCTCCTTTGTTCTTTTATAGCGTGACGACGTTGGCAACCCTCATGTCTTGCTTCATGGCGACTTCACTCCAGCACTGACAAAGAAGTACGTGTAGGGGTTTGAGTAGAGTGCTCTTGCCGCACTTGATGATTTCAGGTGGAATTCCATCGCCTCCAGGTGCTTTTCCACTGAAGAGGTTGTCAATAGTCTTGCTGAGTTCGTCGATGGTTGGTTCCTCGTCCAGCTCTTGTAGAATGGGCGGACATCCTAAGCCATCCATGGCTGAGCTGGTGACAGCATTCTCTCTGGAGTATAGTTCTGAGTAGTACTCTACCCACCTCTCCATTAGCTTTTTCCTGTCATGGATGGGCTCGCCTGTGGAGGACCTCAAGGGAGCTGTCTTCCTCTGAGTAGGGCCTATGGCTTTCTTGATGCCGTCATACATGTTACCTGTATCACTGACCTCTGGGTGTCCTTGCATATCTGGTGCCAGCATTCGTTCGCACAGCGCCTAGCAGTCTGCTGGAATTTGCTTCTGGCTGTTCGGAGTACCTGGAGGGTTGCTTGGCTGGGTGAGCGTTTGTGTTCTTCAAGGGCTGCACTCTTGGCCTCGATAACTGGAGACATCACACTGCAGTTAACCTCGAACCAATCATTTGTCTTCCTTGACTTCTTCTTTCCAAAGACTGTGATGGCAGCATTTTGTACCATGTCTGAGTGGCAGTGTCAAGTGGTAGACTGTTGTTGAGTGCATCCCCCAGTACCTCTATAAACAGTGCTATCCTTTCGGGATGTATTGTCTTGCTCATACAATGCGAGGTTTCCTTCACGTTTAGAGCGATGTGCCTTCTTCGGCTGCAAGCTAATCCTGCAGCACACCAAGGAGTGGTCTGTGTCGCAGTCAGCGCTGTGGTAGGATCGGGTGATGAGAACATTCTGGAGGCAAGAGCGTCTAGTGATGATCAAGTTGAGCTGATGCCAGTGCTTTGATCGGGGGTGTCTCCATGATGTCTTGTGCTGGGGCTTCGTCTGAAAGAAGGAGTTGGTGATGCAGAGGTCGAAGTACGAGCACAACTCAAGAAGTCGCTGTCCATACTCATTTATATTGCCGACTCCGTGATGTCCCAGGCAGATTGGCCAGGCGACATGATCGGCTCCCACCCTTGCGCTGAAGTCACCCAACAGCAGTGTTCCTGTGGAGGTATCTGGCTGATGATGGATTCTATGTTTCCATAAAACTCATCCTTGGCTTCTGGTGTTGAGTACAGGGTTGGCGCATACACACTGATGATGTTGACAGGGCCGTCGGACGTTTGAAGACGGAGCGAGAGGAGTCTTTTAGATCCGTTTCCGTCAGGCTCTATCATCCCTAGCAGTTTGTTCTTGACTGCAAAGCCTACGCCGTGCTCTCTTGTATTATCGAGTCCTTTGCCTTGCCAATAGAACGTGTAGTCCTTTTCCTTCAAAGACCCTGATTCGGCCAGGCGTGTTTCTTGCCTTTTGAGCTCGTTGTTAATGATTGCAGTTTTTGGGCGTTACTGATGTCTTGGAGGTCGAGATGCCGGTCGTCATGGCACGAATGTTCCAGCATCCCAACTTCATAATCGATTTCCTTTTCCGGTTCCGGTCCGTTTTCCTTTTCATTGTATGTTTTGTGCTCTGTCTTGTGTTGCTTGGTGCAAGAATTTCAGTCCACTCTTCATGTTGCAAAACCCTAAGCCCCACGCACCCAGTGAAGCATGTGAACCGTGGCGAGACAACACCTTACTGGCTGGGAGCTGCCCAGCTTGAGGCGCGCGGTAGCTATCCAGTGAAATATGTAGATCTCTCCCACCGTCGGAAGCAACCCCTGGCGCCATACTCTACGCCAATCGAGCAGAAAGCTTATGACCGGTAAACTGCTGCTTTGATCTACACCGTGAGGTGAAGCTGGAGTGTCCTCTCCAGGCATAAGTCTGGGCAAGTTGATATGGAGGGCCAGTTATTGCCCATGCAGCAAGTCCCCCTCTCCACGTCACAGGTGGATCCAAAGCAACATCCAGAGCTGATACAGTTTGGCACCATTGCCGTCGCAGGAGCTGCCAGAAGGACGTTGAACATAACATCGGACTGCCTTAAGGACTCCGACTCCGGATTTGCTGTCAGGGTTTTCTGCCTTAGCCTTTCCCGTATGAGAGTATAGCCGCAAGACAACGAAGGTTTGGAATAAGAGTTTACCTTCTCCTAGAAATGCGATCAGTCAAGGTTAACGAGCCCCATCTGCCCGAAGCGTCTGGTTTTAAGGCGCCATTTATCTGCCTTTGTCCCTTCTTCTGTCAGTAAAGAACAATTCCGCCACGTGAAGGCCAGGAACTGGATTCGGCTGTCAGAGGCTTTACGAGAGGGGCCCTTAATATGTAGTGAGAGCTTATCTTCACACCCACCCCCGCTTAACAGTCTTGGAATCAGTAATATGTAATTACCCTATATATATATATCTAAACTAATGTAATACCATAACACATTACAAATAGAGGTGTGCGTATTGTACCAACGAACCATATCGAACCCCTGTTAGCATAGCGGACAACTTAGTGGCCCGTTTGGGCGCATTTCACGGCCTCGGGTTGATTATCAATTTGAGTACAAGCTCTCCATGCTTTTAAAATCTAATACACACACATCAGAGCATATACATTTCGTTTATGCATGCCGCAGTTTCCGTTGTTTTCAACGCGCGCAAACGGAAATATGATATTTTGAAAATAGTGCTAACATTTAAAAAATGTGAAAAACAATATGTTTAAGCTCACCTCTTTGAATGTGTGTTTCGCGCTAGGGCTCATTTATGAGTTACTTAGTCCGCGTTTATGGCCCTATCGGCCTGCCATAAACGTACCACATCAACGACGCCACACGGCGTATTATGGCTGGCCAATAGAGTCATAAACGCGGTACACTCAACGCGTTGAATAAGAAGTTAAAGGAAATAAAAATAAGGCATTAGCTAAAATCCTTTTTTCATGTGTACACAAAGTTTAACATTGTATGTAACATTTTACAACATTAAAAAAATACAGAAAAATACATTTGTAGCATAAATTCGATTTTAAACCCGTCTGTGTAGCGATTCCCGCGGAAAATTAAAATGTAATGAGCTAGGCGATCACGTGGTATCGGGACGTCACTTATGACCCACACTCGCATCAGGCCGACCCTTAATTTCCGTGCATTGAGATCATGTTTACAAGTGTAGCTTTTGGGTCGAAACGAGCGTCAGAATTAGTTATTGTGCAATATTCCGATGAAATGCAAACACTAGTCATCACAGAGGAACAAGCAGTTATCTTACGGTTCCACATGAATCCAATTTTATTCAAAACAATAAATGCGAATGGGCCTACAAGTCGACTAGGTTTCGCCGAGCTTGGGCTCGTTTTCAGAATAATTATATCGAATGCAACCAATGAGAGAACATATATTGTATCCAGCTATAGAAAGTAACGTGTATAATCTCATAATATCACTAGAATATCGATGTATGAAGGAGGAGTTGTACAATTTATCATAACAACTTAAATCAGTCAGTCGAGAGCTGAGACAGCGGAGAAGCTGAAATTACAGCGGTGCGGCGGTGAAAATATTTCAACAGCACCCCCTCCCCGTCTTCCGATGTCATGACCCGACAGCGGATCGAGCGGAGTGGTGCTGAATTAATTTCGTTCCCGCGTCAGTGCATATTATTACTGTATTAATTAATTAAGATACACTAAAATTTAATTACCTGCTAAGACAACATAGGCCTACAACTAACGACATGGCACAGCATTGTCACGATCTTAACAACCATAATTCCGATAGTAGTTTATCCTGCCATAATAGATCTATAAATGCTTGATTTGTTGGCATGAAACAGGTGCTTCTCAGCCCAAGTGCCACACAAACTGTTCAACCGAAAATAAACGTCATGTTATAGTCTTTTTACACCACCATTGGTGATGTAAAAAAGTTGATAAACAAGTGGAATTACTGATTGATAAGTATTATTCTTGCCTTAATATCATTCATAAAGTTGCAATAAACATATATTGAGTAGCAGTTGTGCTTAAAGTTAGTTAGTTAAAGTATTTTAGAACACCTTAGTATAGTGAGTGATAATAGGGTAACTCACTTAGGCGGCTTAGCCTTCGATAAGTTGTAAACAAGATTTAACAAACCTGATTATGTGGTAGAATATATAGGAGATAAAGTAACAACCATCAAACTACTTACATAAGATAATATCTGTGTAAGCCAGTACTTGCTAGATATTTTGATTAGGTAGCATTGTTGTTAAAATTAAGCAAGAGCGATAGTCGGGCGGCGTAACCTAAATAAATAAAGCAGCCTAACATAACGTAATTGATTGTATTTAAATTAGGTCACTACCGGTAATGTTAGCGTTCGTGTTAGGATAAATAGTCGGCTGTGTAATTGAAATTTGTAACCTAAAGTGTTCTGTAGTACACAGGAAACAGTCTTTATAAAGACTAAGTTAGTTAAGTTATTAAATAAATTCTGATCGGGATATGGCGCCTTGCAAGCGGCAAGTCAAGGCAAAGCGACACTTGGTGTGCGATCACTGCCACAGCTGGGTAGATTTTGCATTGTCCGGGTGTGGAAAGTCATGGGCAGAAACCATGGAGGAAGGATTCACCTTTCAGTGCATTGGATGTTGGAAGGTGGAGTGTCTGCAGAAGGAGATAGTTAGGTTGACAGATATTGTGAAGGGAATGGAGATGGGAATTAGCAAGGAGGCAGGTCAAATGGAGAGAGACGACAGGGAGAGAGGCGAGAATACTGCAAGACTGAAGGAGAATAGCAGTGGCAAGAAAACTGAGGAAAGGAGATTGAGAGGAGGGAAGGTGATTGGAGGGGAAGAAATTGGAAAATCGACAACAGAAAACGTGACAAGCGTGAAGGTGACAGGGAAGAAAGTGACCGTAGATAAGGAGGGAGGGAAGATGGAACGGGAGAGGAGAGAGGAAAATTAGATGGGACGAAAGAAGAAGGGACGAAAGGAAGTGAGAGTAAATGTGATAGAAGAGAAGTCGATAAAAGGGACGCTGACAGGAGGAAAGGTGACAAGAGAAAAAAGCGACAGGAAAGAATGGATCGGAAGAGAATGTGACAGGAGAGACGACGACAGGGGGAAAGACAACAACCAGACATATGCAAACCGAAGAAGGAGCTATTCTAAGGCAGTGATTGAGGGGGCAATGAGGAAAGAGAGGGTGTTTATGGGTGACTCCATTATGAGAAAGACGGACAAGACACTGAGCGAGGGGAAGGACGTCGTTGTTTGTTTACCGGGGGCTAGGATTGAACATGTAACTGACAGGGTAGAGAGGGTATTGGGACATGGCAAGGGGGGTCTATACTGGTACATGTAGGAACATATAATGCAGACAGGGAGGGAACAACTGCGATAGTACAGAAATATAGACAGTTAGTGAGGAAGCTAAAGAAGACGAAATTCGAACAGGTTATTTTGTCAGGAATTTGGCCAGTAATGGGAGGAAGGGGGGCAACGTATAGAAACTGCAAGAGGATGGCGATCAATGCACTAGCTGAGCAGATGTGTGAAGAAGAGGGGGTGGGATTCACAGATTTATGGGGATACTTTGTTGGGAGGGAAGATATGTACATGAGAGATGGCCTGCATCTTAGTGGAAAGGGGGCAGCAGTTTTCTCAGAGAATCTACTGCAATCTGTTGACAGTGGGACAGGTTGCATCTATTTAAACCAGATTCGCAGGGGGAGCTCACAGAAAAGCCTGAAAATGGAGGCATAGATAAAGACAGCACAAATAAATCAGCAAATAACAGTCTGGAAAACTCTTCTGAAGCTGGATATAAATGTGTTTGTTTAAATGCAAGGAGTATAGTAAACAAAAGAAATGAACTAAACATTATGGTAGAAGATATTTACCCTCATATAATAGGTATAACCGAATCCTGGACCACCACCGATATATCAGATGCTGAATTGGGACTGACAGGTTATGTAATGTTTCGAAAAGATAGAATAGGAAGAAAGGGAGGTGGAGTTATTTTATATATTAAAGAATCTATTCACGCTTATGAAATAAAATTTGAAAGAGAAGCAGATTGCGAAGAAGCTGTTTGGTGTAACATAGTTACAGGAAACTCAACGTTAACAGTTGGATTAGTTTATCGAAGTCCAAAACTAGCATAGAAGAGAATGAAAAAATACCAAACGCTATAAATGGGGGATTTTAACCATGGGCATATACAATGGAAATCTCTACAGAGTATGGGGAGAGAGGACCACAAGTTTTTAGTTTTAGTTCAAGATACATTCCTTTCTCAACATGTGCTAGAACCAACCAGGGGTGAGAATGTGTTATACATAGTTTTGTCCTCACAGAATGAATTAGTTGACAATGTCAAGATATGTGAGCCACTGGGGAGTAGCGATCACAACCAGATACATTTTACCATCAAAGAAAAATCAGAAAGGAATAGTAAAAAGCAGTATAGGAGAAATTTCCACAAAGGAAGGTATAAGGACATGAAGAAATATTTAGCAAAGATAGACTGGAATAAGACACTGAAAAATAAGACGGCAACAGAATGCTGGAATATATTAAAGAGTGAAATTAAGTGTATAGTCGATAAATTTGTACCCTTAAAAAAAACAAGGAAAACGGTCCAAAAAGAAACACTTATCGAAAGAAGCCATTAGAAAAATTCAGTATAAACAAATGATGTGGAAGTCATATAGATGTACTGGAAATGATGAAGACTACAACAGTTATAAAGAAGCACTTAACCAAGCTACAGCTGAAATTAGAAATTCAAAGAGAAGCTATGAACAACAATTAGCTAGTAATATAAAACATGACAGCAAGAGTTTTTATGCGTATGTTCGAAGCAAACAGAAAGTTCAAGATAAGATCGGTCCTCTAGAAGATAGTGCTGGAAATATAATATCAGAGGGATTCATAATGGCAGAAGACCTGAATGAGTACTTTAGTTCAGTGTTTACCAGGGAAGATATTAGTTCACTGTCAATACCAGAGGCTAAGTTCAAGGGGGCAGATTCAGACTATTTAGGACAATTAATTGTAACCCCGGAAATGGTAGCTAAGAAAATAAGGGCTATGAAGGATAATAAATCACCTGGAGTGGATGGTATTCCACCCAAACTACTATTGGAAATTGTAGAACAAATTAGCGTACCGCTTGCAACAGTTTTCAACTTGTCATTAGAAGAGGGAGTGGTTCCTTTAGAATGGAAAGAATACCGTTATTCAAAAAAGGTTCGAAAAACAAGTCAGAGAACTATAGACCAGTGAGTTTAACATCAGTGATTTGTAAATTATTAGAAAGACTAATTAAAGATCACATGGTGGATTTTCTTGTTAAACAAAACTTGATAAACCCATCTCAACATGGTTTTTTTAAAGCGAGGTCATGCTTAACAAATATGTTATGTTTTTGTCGGACTATGGATGACTATTTACATAACTTTGAGTTGATCACAGTCACCTTTGAAATCGCATATGAATGCTTGAATGAATACGTGTCGGAGGGAAGCCAAGTATTCAAACAAAAAGGTATGCTTGATGAAACAATGCAATCCTATCAAGCCGATTACTATAGCCTCGGCACATCAATAACATACACAAATCAAAGGACAGCCGATGTGAAACAATCGACTGAATAAAACAAAGCAGGAATACTGAAGCCAATACTGTAATCTCCAATCATGGGCTGAGCAGCTTTTCGGTGACGGATTTCACACTTAGACAGGGGTGAAAGAGTTAGGCAAATTTTAATTCTGGACACTTTCATGTGGGCGACACGGTTGTAATGCAATTTTTAAATAGTACTATAAAATTAATAGGTCAATTACTATTACATTGCTTAATATTACTATTAAATTGAGTGTTTGTTCAACCTGTTGTTTTAACTGAACACATTTTGAAAAAATGTCAGGGTTCATGACACTATCCTAAAACAATCATGATGCAAAGTAGCAATGAGATTTGAATATTACCACAACATCGAAAGAAACGGGATGCGAGGCGGCTAACTATGACAGACAGGGACAATAGTTGAGAGACTGAGGCAGCAACAGTACAGAAAGGTGAACGGGCGGGTAGGATAAGGAAATCAGTGGTAGTTAATTTACTCATCTAAACTAACAGTCACACCAAGTACAGTCGCGCGTCATCGTCATCGGCGGCTTGTGAAGTGCAATTGAAATTCACAAATACGCTTTGCTTAAGAATGGGTTAAATACGATCAGTTGACCGTTGTTTATTTAAAAACTGTACACCATTCATCGATTTTATTCAGTTCAAAATGCATCAGTTTCCAACAGTGTATTACATTTAAACATACTATATATTAAATGTACTGCGCAACATGCACTCTGGCTTCGGTGGTGTTCTTCGTGCAGCAGCTGTGTCGGTCGTCGTCGTGTTATAATACGTCAGTTTGTGTGTGCACACTGTTCTCAGTTCACACACCAACAATATGACACACACACTGTTGTGACATATTGCTAGTGTGTTTAATGGCAGAAACCAACGGGAAGGTGACAGTGTCTATTCCACCATGAGTGAATGATTATGCAACGGTGTGTATGTGTATGTATGCGTATGTATTGCGGACGTGCATAGCAAAGTGGGGTAATTACAACTGATAAGAACATAAATAAATGCCTCTCATTGGCACAATAGTGATAAAACAAATGGAATGCACCAGTATTAATTAAATAAATGGCTCAAATGATACTGGATTTTTTTAACTTGAAAGGAGTTTGCATACTAAAACGCACACTTTTGATTAAATCAAGATGGCCGAAAGTTTTTTTGTGGCTAAAGAAGGGACTCGTAATGTTGTCAGATTTCAGAAATTCTTTGTCAGCACAACCATAATGTCCATGTCTGTTTGTATGTAAATGTATGCTTATGTGTGTAGTGATGTGTTGCTGCGCTCGCTACAACAGAGAAATTTGATTAAAGACACAGTAACTTATGAATATATGGTAAATTGAATATCTGACATATACTGGTACTTAATGTACCTCTCAAGCCCCAACAAGAGGTGTATATGCCAGGCATACACCAGTCACATCCACTGAGTTTATGCCATGACATTGAAGATACAAAAACTCGCAGCAAAAGTATTTCTAGAAAATCTCATTCATAATAACGAAAACTCAGAAATATTTTGATATGACCTTTATTCTCAGAATGCCAAGGTAAACTGTACAATATATAAATTTTAAGTGAAGGTAAATTGCTCAGTATCTGAATAACAAGTGTCTACCGTGACATATACTGGTACTTAAGGCAAGGCTCAACCCCTACGTGGTGCAGGAGTAGGAGCTGATACTCCTGTCATACGGGGTGCCGGAGTAGGAGCTGATACTTCTATCACACGTGGTGCAGGAGTAGGAGCTGATACTCCTGTCATACGTCGTGCAGGAGTAGGAGCTGATACTTCTGTCATACATGGTGCAAGAGTAGGAGCTGATACTCCTGTCATACGTCGTGCAGGAGTAGGAGCTGAGACTTCTGTCATACATGGTGCAAGAGTAGGAGCTGATACTCCTGTCATACGTGGTGCAGGAGTAGGAGCTGATACTTCTGTCACACGTGGTGCAGGAGTAGGAGCTGATACTTCTGTCACACGTGGTGCAGGAGTAGGAGCTGATACTTCTGTCACACGTGGTGCAGGAGTAGGAGCTGATAATCCTGTCACACGTGGTGCAGGAGTAGGAGCTGATACTCCTGTCACACGTGGTGCAGGAGTAGGAGCTGATACTCCTGTCACACGTGGTGCAGGAGTAGGAGCTGATACTCCTGTCATACGTCGTGCAGGAGTAGGAGCTGAGACTTCTGTCATACATGGTGCAAGAGTAGGAGCTGATACTCCTGTCATACGTGGTGCAGGAGTAGGAGCTGATACTTCTGTCACACGTGGTGCAGGAGTAGGAGCTGATACTTCTGTCACACGTGGTGCAGGAGTAGGAGCTGATACTTCTGTCACACGTGGTGCAGGAGTAGGAGCTGATAATCCTGTCACACGTGGTGCAGGAGTAGGAGCTGATACTCCTGTCACACGTGGTGCAGGAGTAGGAGCTGATACTCCTGTCACACGTGGTGCAGGAGTAGGAGCTGATACTCCTGTCACACATGGTGCAGGAGTAGGAGCTGATACTCCTGTCACACGTGGTGTAGGAGTAGGAGCTGATACTCCTGTCACACGTGGTGCAGGAGTAGGAGCTGATACTCCTGTCACACGTGGTGCAGGAGTAGGAAATGATACTCCTGTCACACGTGGTGCAGGAGTAGGAGCTTGATTCACAGTACTGTTGCTGATGATGTTTTCTACATCTTCCTCATTCAACAAGCCAGTTCTTGCACCTGGGAAAAAGTTACCACGAGTCTCCTGTCCATAAACAAGTTCGTATGGAACGTGCTTGGTTGTTTCTGACACCTGTGTGTTCAGAACATATATGATCTTTGGCAAAAAACTACCCCAAGGGAATATAGCACCGCTAGGGTGACTGCTGGGGTCATACTCCTCCTTCATCTTCGCAAGCTTCTCCTCTATCGTCCTGTTGCCTCGTTCGACAAGGCCCTGTGACTGTGAGTGTCGTGGCCGGCCACTGACAAAAATAGTGTCACCACCCCATTTATCAAAGAGCGACTTAAAAATCTGATTCACGAACTCGCAAAAATTGTCTGAATGGAAGATCTGTGGAGTACCCATGTAAGCCCAAACACGTTCTTCCAAACTGACTGCTACTTCCTGGGCACTCTTAGTTTTGAGAGGGTAAATGATGTGAAATTTCGAGTAATGATCCATGACATGACAAATATAATTATATTCACGATCTGGGGATTGGCGCATGTCTATCAAATCCACCTGAATCCGGTTCAGGAATTCAGTCTCCACAATGGGTTTAAGGGGAGCTTTAACTGTGTTTGGGGCAGCCTTCTGGCAGGTTGGACATGACTTACAAAACTCTTCTATGTAACTCCTGGGCATTCCATAATAATCCCTACTTGCAGCAGCTAGAATGTTCTTTCTGCTACCATGACCTGTGCTGATATGCAGCTTACTGACAACGTCAAACATCTTACCACTGTGGATGACTCGCTGGCAATCCGACAGCGACATGTCACTGCGCCCACCTATGGACAAACACACATACACTAACAGATCCACTTTCGTAAAGACTAAGGGAAATTAACCTTTTTTTATCCCCAATGTGAAGCTAAACGCTTGTGGAATACCTTAGAGACACACACCTTCATGTTCCAACATATTACACACATAACGAGAGGAGAGGGTAAAAATAAAACCAGTCTTTTATATTTACTTTTTATTGACAAACATGTATGGCCAACTTGGCTTTCTATTCTAATTAAGAAAACAGTGGATTCAGAACGTGTTAGTATTTATCGCTATTTACCGTTATAGGCTACATGGAGGTTAGGCAGTATAACTATATTGTTGTAGCTGATAATCTAAGCACCCAAGAAAAATGTAGCGACAAACGGTTACGTTAAAATTCCACACAGACATGAAAACACATGAAAATAAGGATGGGTGTTTCAAAATAACATGAAATTTCAATTTAAGAGCCTGTAACGCATAGCCACCAAATAAACTATCCAAATGTGCCCCCTACACCCCAGGGGAAAAATAGTAAAGTGAAAAATAATATAGGTGAGAATAAATATTTCATGATATGTATTAATGTCAACAAGTAGAAGTGGCCATACATAACTGGTAAGATCAACACTTTCAAACAGCAAACTTGTACCAGTACCTGAGATTCACCCATGCCAAAGGGATTAGAGTTAATGAAGCCAATTAATTACAGGTCATAGTAGACAGCATGTGGATCCACACTTGACCAGACTACAGGACAAAAGACTCCTATGGCAGTCTTGGGCAAGTGACAACCAATTAAGTAATCAATGTGCACAGGTGGTAGACTTCATAATTGGCCAACCTAGTATCTGATGGAGCTGGTCACTGTGAACGTTTTAATTAATTACACTGCCCACTTTATAGAAACTTGCTGCCCAAATTTGTTGTTGGGTAATCACAATAAAAGGTGGGATATAACAAGGAATTAAAAAGAGTACATCTGTTGAGATGGTCAAACGAATTTACTGTTGGCCTACAATATATATCTTCGGTAAGAATGAAACAAGTAACTACAGTATGTCTGATAAATTGTTACCTACCATTCAAAAGTGGAGCGCTTCTCATGTATACAAATAATATAAAATAAATGAACTATGAGCCAAAAAACAAACAAACAAAAATATACACTGAAATATAGTAATGACAATTAGTTTCTGAAACATTTGGTAATTTGGAGGTATCATTTTCCCCTCTCAATTGAAATCCATTCGTATTTGTAATAAAAGCATCTCCTTTTGGTACGGTGGGTCATAATTTATCAAAAATCTGTATAAAAATATGATTTTTTTCCCTCCTAGAATCTAAATCATGGTATAAATTGGGCGGTAGAGAATGAAGACTAAAGTGGGCCAGACTCCATGGCATATAATCCCCGACTCTATAGACTAGACATGAGCCACATTTAGTAAATTACTAATAATATTTTAAACTTACCTTTCTTTGGAATCACAACCACGTCAGCGAGGTCGAGCTCAGGAAAGTTCACTAGTTGGAAGCGCTTACGTTTGATCCACCACCGAAGTTTCGGATTGTCGGTGGAAGAAGTAGCGGTGGGCGCAGCTTCATGTTGGAGTTGCCTAACGATTTCTCCATATTTTTCCTCCGGTATAACTTTTGAATTTGCGACGACAGCAAACGGCCAAGTACCTAAATGTTCGTTAATTTGAGTAATGTTCTTGAGGGCTGAAGGGAAGTTGGTATAAGCGACCAAACCCAGCCTGCACAGTATGTAGCAGTAGTGCCATCTGGTGTTTCTTAACATACGTTATAGTCGATCTATCGATGTTGACTACTGTAGGGCCTACGATGCATCTGTGTGATATGTCCCACGCGGGATCTCACTCAATGTATGTTTTAGGGCGATGCGACGGGCCCAATAGAGAGCCGATGACCTGGTCGGGTTTGTTTTTGGTATTAATTATAGTTAGTCATCCCATCGTGTGTCTTGATTACTTAATAAAGATTGTAGTTTCTACCGAAAGGTTGTTATTTTTCTCTAACCTCACGAACCTGTTTCGGCCCGTTACATATAACTTTTAGTATGTAAAAGCACTTTGATATCTTCAACATATTTATTCTAGTAGTAAGAATATTATATTACAAAAAAGGAACACAGCCTCGGGTTAAAATAATGAACTATGTTTTAATTTACATAATTTAATTGACAAGGTGACATTTGTAGTACAACAACAAAAATACCATCCTGTACACAGTTACAATATATACAACTTATACAGTTGAGGACTATAAAGAGATAACAAAACCATACAACGTAGTTCAAAGTAACAAAACTTAAATTTCTAAGACTGAAAAAACATCAGCCTCCAAGTTGTGTTGTGCGGTTCAAACAAGAGGCGTATATTGTGTTTCCACTAGGGCCCCTATAGCCCTACTAGCGATCAGGGCCACTCCGGGGGCATGAGTCCAGACAGCCGACCACGTGACCAGTATGGTAACATTATCCTGTCAGACGGGAGCGGGCGACGGGCAGCCTCGCGACCAGTTCGGAAACATCATTTACGGCGGTGATGGCACTATGCCTCGCGATCAATACGGAAACCCGATTAGAGAGGGCGCCGGCGATGGCCAGTTGCCCTACGACCAGTACGGGAATATCATGACGACCGACATGAATGTAGAGCCCCTGAAGGATGGCCAGCACCGTGACGCTGCCAGGAATATAGTTATCACAAAGAATGTCTATATCACCACCACTTAGAGGAGCCCCAATGACGATTCTGCTCAGGTTCAGCATGTTCCTACTCACACGGGACGCTTCGCTGCAGTTAATCCGCTACCTTTTTTACTAACACCTCAGTTCTGTTTTTTTAATATATTTTACTTTGCAAGCTGACGTTTCTGCGTATTGAGCCAGCAATGGCTTACCCTGGTAGTTGCAGATCTGCCCAGTTTTAGCATGCACGAATATGCTTTTTGACAGTGTATTTTGTGGTGGTTTTGTTTCAGTTGCTTCTCTTTTGTTGACTGCAAATGTTACATGACCTTGGTTATTTCATGCTTCTCCTGCAACTAGATCAATATTGAAGGCTTTCTTTTGTTATTTAAATATACTTTGTTAATTGTATTTTTCTTACAAGTTAACAGGTTTTTAGTTTCCATGTGGTCGTTTGTAGACAGAATCGTTGCTTCATCCAATGTTTACTTCTACTCTTGTGGTATACGTGTTAAGACAACTGCTTACAATGCTTGCTTAATTTGCCTTTATGGCATTTTATCTCAATTCATCTCAAGATAATTTGCTTTGAAGTTATTGAAAATGTGCTGCTATGTTATTTTACGGAAAATTATATAAACCATAAATATGTGCTACATATTTGTAAGTTTTGTCATAAAAATAATGTTGTTAACTCTCTTGTATAATTATCTTCTATAATTAATCTTATAATAGTTTGATTTCTGAATATTCTTCAGGAGAGTTAATTTAATATATGTCTTGTTATCATGTTCACTTGATGTATGATTTTGAGAATGTGGTACACTTACTCTCACAATCCTGTTTCTGTTCGACGTAGCTTTCGGGAATCATGATCCCTTTGTCAACATCATTATGCACGGCTCTGTTGTCATGTGACAATGTTGGTGGTTGTTACATGACAGCAATGATTTTCATGTCATGTGACAACCACCAACGTTGTCACATGACAATAGGCAGCAGCTCACAATTACACTGACGAAGAGACCATGAATGTTCTGAGAGTGTCAAGGATTTTGAATGGTAACTGTACTATTTTCTCAAAATAAATGTAACAAAATCCGGAATTAATTTAGGGATCATCTCAGAACGTCGATGTCCGATATTAGGCGATATTACTTTCATGTGACATCAGCCCCCACACCTCAGAAGAAAATTTGTAGACATTTATATGAAGATATCAATATGTTAACAGTATCGGTTCGAAGTATAAAATATCAATTGCCTCTGACCCCCTCCCCCAACAAAAGTAATTTCATCCAATATTAGACGTTGACGTTCTGAGATGATCCCTTACATGCTGAAATAGATGTACGATTGGTGGTTATGATTCTGTGGTAGCATGTGGTTGTGTCGTATTCCAGGGTGGTGACGGCCTGCCACCAACGCAGGAGGACCACTTTGCGAGCATGGGGCGTATTGGCCTTGGACCCAAGGGCGAGGGTCAGTGGGACGGCACCGGGTACACAATGACCGCGAGCAAGACGGTAGTACAACAAACCACCACCAGCCATGGCACCAGCTCAATCCAGACTACGGTCAGTTTGACCCCTTGACCCCCCACGGTGTGGCTGCGGCTTCGCATGCTGTGTTCATGTGTTGACTGTGTGTGGTGTGTCTGCGAGTAGAAATGCTTGTCTAGCGGAATCATCCCACTGCTGAGGTTCTGTGTAACAAATATTGACACACTGGCTAAGTTCAAGACTCTCCGAAATACGTATCTATATCAGCTCACTTGCTTCCACTGAGGAAATGGCAATTACGACCATTTTTAAGAACGCATTTTATACGTATATTTTTTATATATTAATCTTAATATACTGTCTTTATTATGTGGTTATTAAAATATTGTTTAAACTTATGTATTTATTGTATATTTTTATTTATGTATCTTAATTTAATTTTATATTATATAAATATATTCTTCTTAAACTTTCAATGTAAGTTTTGTAATGTGAGCATGCTCCTATGAACAAGCTGATCCCAGATATATGGCGCTCTACTAATTTTTGTAATAATAAAAATAATAGAGTAATTAATACTAATGTATGGCGATGTCACCCCAGTGAAGTTTAGGAGACGTGTTCTTGAACTCGTCAGATTAGCTCGGGAAAGTAGCAATATTCAGAACCTCAGCTCATTGGGATGATTTGTAATAATTGATGTTTAAAGGTACAGTGCCTGATGGTTTTATTGTCAAACCGTGTCGCGTACTGACGCATAGTAGAAACAATACCTATTCTAGCACTGTTGAAGCGTAAAGATGTCATAATGGACAACAGCGTGTCGATATGATTTGACTGCTATCTGTTTCATTTTAATGTTTTGACTTTGATGTCCTGCTTACATGGCATGCTGAACAGCAATGCTGATATTCACAAATGGATGAAGGTTTAATTGTATTTTTTTTAAACCGGTCGTTAAAACACATTTAGGATGGCAGAATCAATGTGGTTTATATTATATAACATGATTTTATAGTGAAAACAATTGGGCTCTGTACCTTTGAAAGTGGACTGGTGTGATGTGATGTTCGTTACATATGTGAATTATCTTGCTAGCATTTCTTATAAATCTTGGTAGGGGCTTGGGTCTGAATTTGAAAAACGAGCCGCAGTACCTGAGTTGTTGAGAAAAAATATCAAAAGTTGCATTGTTATTGGTCTACGTTATGCCAGCATTGCACAGTCTAATGTATAAAATGTACATTCTAATGTATAAAATGCAAACCGTCAGGTGACTAAATATAGTGCAGATTAATTAAACATAATTAACTTGATCACGCAGCATCAAATGTGCAGACGTTACTTTTACTGTTTTATTAAATGAATATAAAATGGGGAGTCTCACAGCAAACATTGTGCCCTTGCAAGAGAACATTCATGTAATCTGTTATATACCTCAACAAAATGTGACCTTACTTAAATGTTTGGTGTTCTGCCATGTCAACGTACACTGTGGTGTGTTCTCTGTTCGTGTGCATGCATGCGTATGTGTGTTGGCTCTGTGAGGCTATCTTCAAATGTGTTATAGACATCCTATACGCTGTAGTTTACTGTGGATTTGCTAAGCTCACTCGAGAGTCATACACCCTAAGTCTGCTATTATGAATATTGTGAGAAAGACAAGAAATTTGGCTGGCGAGTTTGCAATGTTTTATTACAAAACTGTCCCACGAAACAAACCAGTATAATTTTTTTTAATATGCCATTGTCAAATGGTTCGTTTTTCATTAAATACGGGCCACACATATGGTGGATAATAAAAATAAATAATACAAATATTAAGATTAATGATTGAATATCAAGAGGGATGTCTCGGCACTAGTGACTTAGAGTGAAACCATTGACGCTAGAAGTGAAAGCAGACGTGGTCTGGCAGCATCTCGTGGCACATTTGTGTCGCTGGCACGGTGCGACGCTGCTGGTAAGTGGCCCTGCCTGGTGGCATATCTAGTGCACGGCCGGCTAGTGAGTGAAAGCAACTTGTTTGCTTTGGTTTTAGCCTCCTCCCACCGTCGACACAGAGATGATTAAATATGAGCCTAATACTGACTATGATACCCGAACCACTACCAAGGTGCCCCTTGTTAAAACCCAGACCTGTACAGTCACATATATGGCTGATGGCTCCGTGGTTGAGGAGGACCCGGGTATGCTAATAAGCGCCGAGGCCCACTCATCGCGTACATGCACCACTGAAACCACTACGGTAAGCCATCAGACTCGGTCAGCACATCCAAAGTCCAAGTATCTAAACGACACCAAAATCACCGCCGTTCGTGACTACAAATTCCGCAGCTATTCTCTGGCTTTTGGTTTCTAATCAGCTTGCTCCAGTCTAGTGAACACAAGTTAACATGTTTCGATTGAACAGGGGCTTTTGTGGTGCTCTCCATCGGAGAAATCTTTACATTTTTACATCATTTCTACGTTAGCGATCTTGACGGTGGCAGCAGGTGAGAGGAAACGAGATGGCTGTCACTGCCAGCATGTAACACGATGCATCTTCTGTGTTAACACACTCTACACCAGTGCGTTAAATAGGCTGTGTTTACAATACGGAATGCATTAGCCCGCATACTCATAAGGTTAACAGCGCTGTCCTGCACAGCGGATGCTTTAATATTGCTTGTTCTTATGCAGCGCTAATGCAGCAGTCATTTGCTGGTTATTAGCACAGTGATGGTTGGCTAACGTAGCGGTAATAGTCGCTATTCGACAGGAGAGTTGCAGTTGTGGATTGGCTGGGATAAGTGAAATGCACAGCTTGCTGTTATTGCTTTCAGCTGCTATGAAACATATTGTACAATGACAACATTCATCTGGATGATAGTTATAGTCCTTAGTAAGGATACTGTAGCATCTGTACTGCTTAATATTTCCTGTACTATTGAACAGTATTGCGACCTCTATTGCCCATAATTTACTTAAATATTATATCTGTACTAACAGGGTTTTACATGTTGAATTCGTGTTTGGTGATGATGTTGATAAGTATTTAATGAACAGGAGCCTGACATTCTGTCATTGATGTTAGTTTGTTTATCGATGGATTGCATCTGTGTTTTATCGATGTTCCTTCTTCACACTTGCAGTATAGGACAGAGAAGGACGGTGTGATTGACACCAGGGTCGAGAGGAAAGTTGTAGTTACCAGTGACGCCGATGACATTGATCATGACATGGTAATTACATAATAATTGCTTTCCCCTCGGCAGTGTGGAATCATAGTGCAGCACAAACAGATAATCATGTTGATTGGCTGGTGATATGAGGGTGGTCTTGTTTGCAACATTATATTGTATGTTTATGATAATTATTGTATGTGTTGTGAACACTGGCAGAGAGAAATGAAAGATGGAGGAATTGAGAGGAGATTGGTATGAAGAAACACTTGAAAATAAAAGTAGTTGGGAGTAGGCTGAACATGTGCGGAGAATGAGCGAGGAAACGTTGTAAAAAGGAGAACGTGGAAAACAGGAAAGGATGTCAAAGAAGAGGAAGATATAAATTATGATGGAAAGACGGTGAGAAGAGGAATCTTGAAAGGGCAGAGATTGGGATAAGTGGAGAAGTAGCTTTGAGTCAATTCCCAGGGAGTGAAAGGGAAGAAAAATAAGAAAAGAAGATAATATTATACATATTATATACTCCAGATTGTAGATAAATTTATTTAAGACCAAAATACAGTATTGGTGATAACTCCTGTCATTGGTTAGTTACTCCTAGGGTTTGTGTAAGCTACCGGTAGTTCTTTTAATACTGCTACTTTCAACATATGTATCCTTATCTTTCTGATGTGTTCATGCGTGTGCTACAGGCTCTGATAGAAGCAATCAATGCTGTGATTGACATGAACCCTGACATGTCCGTCGAGAAGATAGAGATTCAAACAAAGTCAGAGACAGACGGCGACTGAACGTGCTACAGCTCATGAAGATGGTCAGAACACAACACATAATTAATTCTTATATTCCCACTATACCCCACCATCTAAGAAAACGTTCTTGGGCGTCTTACAATGTTTCTTACATTTTCTTACAATGAGTCTGAAAATTGTCTAAATTTTTAAGAGTTTGCTTTGTAGGAATAGGTAAATTTCAACATTTGTGAATGACCATTAAATGGAATCCAGTGTATATTAAAAGGAGGCAGTCTGTTCCTAGTTTTCCATTAAATTAATTAATATAATGTTCTTAACACTATACTTACTAGGTTGAAGGCCCGCCAAATTGCGTTTAGTAAACCCGTAACAACATTCGCAATTTGGATGGTACGACACCACAGTTTGTTCCAGCCAGTTTCAAAACAAGCTTTATTGGAAGTACTGCCAAGGCAGGCTGAGTTAACCGCAATACTCTTTGATGCTCAACGATTCCCCATGTTCTACACAGCTGATTTCCTTTTACACATTGTGACACTAGCTAATTCCGGGAAGAGGAACAGACTGTCTCCCTTTAAGATGGAGTATTGGATTGTTACGTATTCTTAAATCGACCTGTTTTCGTCTGTTGCAGGTAGATGCTTTGTGTTTTGCAACTGTGAAAGAAGATGAGAGGCGCTTTTACTTGATTAGTAGAGAATGATGTATTGTGTTTACTGTATGTGATGTTTTCCTATACGCAAAGACTTAGTAAAACATCTTCGTATAAGTATGCTTATTGTGTACACTTAGACTAGACGGCTGCCTGACATCGCTGTTCAGACAATGTGTTGTTGATGTCTGTGTCGCTGTCATTCGGTCAGCGTTCGCTTCTACTTATTGTGTACACTTAGACTAGACGGCTGCCTGACATCGCTGTTCAGACAATGTGTTGTTGATGTCTGTGTCGCTGTCATTCGGTCAGCGTTCGCTTCTACTTATTGTGTACACTTAGACTAGACGGCTGTCTGACATCGCTGTTCAGACAATGTGTTGTTGATGTCTGTGTCGCTGTCATTCGGTCAGCGTTCGCTTCTATTTATTGTGTACACTTAGACTAGACGGCTGCCTGACATCGCTGTTCAGACAATGTGTTGTTGATGTCTGTGTCGCTGTCATTCGGTCAGCGTTCGCTTCTACTTATTGTGTACACTTAGACTAGACGGCTGCCTGACATCGCTGTTCAGACAATGTGTTGTTGATGTCTGTGTCGCTGTCATTCGTTCAGCGTTCGCTTCTACTTATTGTGTACACTTAGACTAGACGGCTGCCTGACATCGTTGTTCAGACAATGTGTTGTTGATGTCTGTGTCGCTGTCATTCGGTCAGCGTTCGCTTCTACTTATTGTGTAATCAGCACTTACCTGTAATGACGGCTGTATATATTACGTTTGGACTCTCGCCAATTGCTGACACGGCCATGACAGTATCACCAAATTAGGTGGACCACACACACACAATATGGAATCGTAGACGTAGTCGCTTAACTGTGGCACATTTAGCTTTTCAAGGATACCGGTATATATGGAAGGGCACAGGGCTTAATTAAATATGGTTAACCTGTCGAGTGCCTCTGTCAACCACTATATACTTTGCAGCCATAGCACAAATGTGTGCAACACGCAAGATTGTATGTCCATGTACCTGTTTTCATATTTCTGGACAGAGTTATTTTGTTGGGAAAATCGGTGTCATATTTGCTATGTACATTTGTGGGAAGACAACTGGACGGGCGCTGTGGCACCATCGTGATCGGCCACGTGACCAGCGGGCGCCCGTTGTATTCTGCCTTTATATAATTTTGTATATTGTGAAAGTCAAACACGAACAACATGTACCCAGATTGACACACAGAGCTTTATATTTTATGTAAGCATGAGTTTTAGTTTGTCCCGGTAGAACGTTTTTTTTCTCTTGCTACTGTCCATGCTTTAGCATCCACAGGTGGGTAAACACGGTAACTATAACTTCGTGAACGCCACGACGCAGCCATGGCTTGATTCATCCACAGGTGTGTTAACACAGTAACTATAACTTCGTCAAAGCGGCTATGCAGCTGTGGCTCGATTTCCACATTTTGCCCTGGTGATACGCAGCACCAATTTCATTGTGCACCATCACCAAATGCTGTCGTTTGGTTACAAACGAATATTTCCTTGTTGATTTTAATCCACGGATTGGTGGAAGTGAGTGGTGATGACATGTTCTGGTGTAGTTCTTTCTGGTAACCGGTAATAATCTACCAGTTTCTGCAGGTCGTACATTTAACAGAACGGGAATGTCTCAAAACGACTGGTTTATTGTCACCCAGCTAAAATCAGAACGTAATTTGTCATTCCACAAATAAGCCGTCTCAGTAGTGATACGAATTCATGTTACGATAACCCGTATTCTAAGTAGATTGTAGTTTTTGTTTACAAACATTGCGTGGTGACTAATGTTTTACTGTCGTTTTGTGTAATGAATAATCGTGATGTAAGTAAATTGAGCTTCGTGCAATGTAGGCCCTGTTTGGATAGAGAGCTAGGTCTGCAGTTTGGCTGTGGTGAATTGTGTGGTGTTGGTGTCTTCGGACGAAACCAGTGGCTGTGCAGATGAACAGATGATGGCTGCGCAACTGGAAGACCACGTTTGAGATGCGCGGTCGTGACTGCTTGTATCACTCGATTGTCCAAAGGGCCTATGTAGCTTCATGCCATGTCTGTATCAATCTATATGATGCGAAAGGTTATCGGCATAAGATGTTTGTGGATATGTTGATATCTATCGATAGTTCAGCTAGCGGTGTTTTATGTGCCAGAAGGGTAGAATTGCGATATTGTTGTCTCCGGTTCGCTTTGTGCATGTAGTATGTTTTTATCTGACAGTGGAAACATGATAATACAACGTAGTAACGGGATAATGTACCCTTCTGGCAGACATGTAGAGGGAGACACCAGTGTCTTCAGTGTGTGCAGTGTCGAGGGCAAAGGTCATGCCGGAACTAGACAGGGTTGACCTCCTTGGAAGATGCCGACGCACCGGTACGGTGGAACGAGAGAGAACTGTTCATAACCTGTATGTAGTAATGGTGGGCTTGATTTCATTCGTAAGACAACAAATAAAGTACTCTTTAACAATGTTCTGTGTCAGCTTTTGAATATGCAGAAGGCGAAGTATAAGCCAGTATTAAAAGTGTGTCTTTGTCGTGTAAAGATGCGTTTTTTGGTCACTCTACAGGCAAATGTCGTGGCTAGTACAAGATAGGATATTGTGAATGCTGTACCAGTGCTAACCAACTGCACCTGCAACAATGTTGGCAATAAAAAGACGAACAATTTTATTTCTGGTATTACATGTGATTCCAAATAATGGTAGAAGTTTATTTGCCAATTATACCACTTTGTACAGTAATTAAGGAATTAGTTGTCTAAGGATCAATGTCACATTTTTACATTGGGATACTTATGATCATGTCAAAGACAAGTGAACTTCCCACGAAAACATACATAATTGTTTATTAATTCAGTTGTATAATATGTTCAGAAATAATGTACAATATGATGATATAACAATGTGATATTTAAATTGGGTGCTATGTTAAATGTATAACTCCTATTAAAACTATAATGTCGCTCTCATAGGAGCCAAAGTAATAAGGTTATGCAATTTTCTCTGTACAGCTACGCTCTTGGGTTAATCATATAAAAATTGACGGGCCCTTTTTGAAAATAATGGGTCTTCTCTGTATTGTAGTTATGGAAATATAGTACAATTAATTGTCCACTGCAGCTGTCAAAGTCGCCAGCTTTTGCTAAGATCTACAAGACATATTTGTTTCTGGTTACCCGATTGACCTTGTTAATTGTAGTTAACAGCCTCTAAGTTGTTACAATATGAAAACTATACTAATTTCGACCCTGTATAAACTAAAGCACAATGATATGGAACTTGCTTAAACTGGTGCTTCTTACATTAGGAGGGAAGGTATAGTCCTAGAAGAGTACAGGAGTGTCCTACTTCAAGCAAACTTACTATCTTAGCATCTATCCATGGGATTCCATGCTGACACTACCCCATATTAATTATATAGGGAGTGACTGGTAGAGAGAAAAGATAGTTTATTTTGCTACCGAATGATCAACCCCTTTAGCAACAAAGACGATTTGGTCTTATTTTCTGCTAAGGCAGAAGTGTTTAATACGTTCACAGAAGAGTCATAAAAGCGCATTTGAAACCAAAACAGTGATGCCATCTGACGGCAACTGGCGATTACAAATTTCCAATAAGTTTAGTATATTTAGTAAAACAATTATTACAGTTTACATATTATGTACGTTTTCGATTAAACGAAATGAAAGTGAAAATTTTAACTAAGCGGGTTATATGGCAGAAAACATTTACAATGCAAGTTTAATAACTTCTAATTGGATATGTCGGGTTTATTGCAACAAAACGTTTCAAGCAGTAGACCTTCAACATAGTTATTCAAGTATTAAGAATGTAGTAAAAAAGAGTATCATGCCTCAGAGGTCACAGCCCGGACAATAGTACGACGATCGCTTCCTTCCTTTCCTGCCCAGCGCGCGGTCCGAACACACGGCGCAGTCTCACTCGCGCTTGCCGGGGAGATGCACCAGTTTGTGGTCCGGTGGAACTGCAAAGACCTGCCGACGTTGGGGAGTCGTCTCGTCATGTTCACATAGACTCTCAACAATGGAGGCGATGAAATCAGGGTGGGATACCATCTTCTTCCCGTCGGTGTTGCTACCGTGCAGCACGTACGCATTCAGCAGGACCATCTCGATTAAGGTGAAGAACACTTTCCGCCAACACTTCTTGGACGGTCGCTCTACGGGGACGTGGTGTATCATGCGTCCGACAACATCTGCCTCTCCCATGTACTTGTTGTAGGCAGCCACCGACTTCGGCTTGTTGTTGTCCATCCCTGCTCCGTGGCAAGTGCTCAGCACCAACCGAGGCTTCTTCGTCAGCTAGGCCCGTCTCCCGATATGCCACCACCAACATGGTGCCCTGACGGAAGCTGATACGGTCCATCTTCACTCGCTGTTTGCGTTGGCATAAGAAGGATGTTAGCCATATGATTATGAAATTCGGGAGTCCAAGTGACGCGCATTTAGTTAGCAGAGTGTGGTGGTCTACTCTATCAAACGCTAGTCAAAGTCAACGAGTATTACGCGGATGATGGTTCCGGTGGAATCGAGCGCTGATTTCCACCTGTGCACTAGCTCGATTAGTGCGTGCACTGTGGATGTTCCCTTTACTGAATCATATTGTTGAGGGTCAACTTGGTCTCCAGCGATGGCCGTTATCCAGCCACAAATGAATTGCTCCAGGCACTTGGACAATACCGGCGTGAGTGATATTGGGCGCAGGTCTTTATGGATGAGCTTCGGCGGTCGTACTTTGGGTATAGATCTGATGTCAGCGCATTTCCAAAGCAGTGGTACAGTCCCTTCCCGCAGACTGCTGTTGAAGATCGCGCACACGGGGGGGGGGGCAAGTATGTTGTCGTAGTCGTGTAGAATCCAGTTAGGTATTTCGTCGGGGCCGACAGCTTTGTCTGTTTTAATCCGTGATAGAGAATTGGCTATTTCTGTGACGCTGATGATGTAGGTATCTGGGACGGTAGTAACAGCTCCTACAGGAAGGAATGTATCGTCCGGTGACAGCGGAGTTAGATCGTTCGTCACGGATTGGAAGAAACTGGACACGTCATTGGCGAGAACGTCTAGATTTCTGGAGCAATGCGCGTTGGCGAGTCCCTGCAGATTGTCGCGGCTTACTTTGTCACCAGCAATGTCTTTAATGTTGTTCCACCATCGTTTCGGGTGATCTTTCTCAAGAGCCTGGATCTTCCGTTCGTAGTATCTCCGTTGCAATGACTTTCTCTCGCTGTTGACTTTGTTTCTACATAGCTTGTGTAGCAGGTACTATAGTTACACACTATAGTTGTCATAGAGCTGCCACACTGAGGCAGGTATTTAATAAAAGGGTATATTTGACACATTAACCATCAAGGGATTGAGGTGTCAACCTAGACAGAGTCCTGGCACTGGCTGGTAAAGCCACATGTTTGTACGTAGACTCTGCTATTAAAACATCATTACACCTTTTTACAGGTATGTTACATTATTTACCTTTATGTTATTATAAACTAAAAGTGCATAGTCTACTTATATGTTATTTTGAAATACATGTTGCGTTTAATTATTACTTGTTATATTAGTGTTATATAGTCATTGACAATAACTAATTGTCACCTATCAGATATGTCAATAACACTATGTCTACAAGTGTCTTACTTAATATGTTCTGAGTTTGATACAAGGCATTGATACGGTTGTAGCAATTGTTTCTTGTATATATTGTATTGTACATGTACTGGGCAGAGTCCTGGCACTGGCTGGTAAAGCCACATGTTGTTACATAGACTCTGCTATTAAAACAGCATTACACCGTTTTACAGTTGTAGTGATTCTCTCTCGAACTACCGAACTGAGCAAATTAGATAGCGAAAATTATCATCTGTTCAAGGTCTCTCACTTGAGCATCGTCTGATTTGGCGCTCTGGTAGATACAAATCAAGTAATGGTCTTATAATAGAGTTGAAGAAATTCAGTTGCTCTTCGCAGGTTGGTAGACGGAATAGCGTTTCCGATGAGATGGCTCGAAGCGCTGCCGCAAAACGGGCCCGGTCACATGGTTTGTGACTGCGCGAAGGTGTCCTTGAGACCTCTGGTGTGGTATAATTTGACGATGTTGACGGAATACAAACAACCACCTTATGATCTGAGAGGCCGATTGGCGTGGTAATGACAGGGCGGCGATAAAAGTTAAGTAAGTTGGTGTAGACGTTATCCAATATCGCGTTTCCTTTTGTTGGTTGGTCGACAATCTGTTTCAAGTCTTGATTTTGTTTCACGTGAGAATCCTTCATCTTGTTGAAGTCGCCCATTATGACGATACCTGTACATAGTAGTCTAGCGACTGGTCGATGTGATTTAGCATTGCCCAATCATCTGAACAGGAAATATGATAGATGATTCCAATTGTCATTTGCGGGTGATCGCGAGGCATCTTTGGTGGGCGTATAGTTATCCACAATGTTTCTAGCTCGGGTTAATTTAGTTCGGGCCAATATTTACTTGGAATTGAGTCTTGAACATAGCAGGCTATACCTCCGTGTTGGCGGCCGTCTTGTCTTGTCTCTCCGAAAGATATTGAACTCTGACAGCGAGAGCGGGCTGTCTGGTATGCTGCTGGTGCACCACATTTCTGTTATAGCTATAACATCTACCCCGTAGTTGTCCTTTATCACTTTAATTTCGTCCAGTTTACTAGGCAGCGCTACGCGAATGTTTGTATTGATTATCGTTGGTACGTCCCATTTGTTTGTTTGAACACATATCCGATTTCTACCGTCAGCACCAGTTCCACAAATGTTCAATTCATTGTTGTGTTATCCGTTTTCGGTACGGCATATTCGCGTTTTCGTAAATATCGCGCCCACTTCCAACTCCGCCATCTCGACTATAGACACACGCGGAGGAGGAAACATGCGCACGCAAAATTAATTTACATTTCTCCAGGAAATGACAAATCAAAAACAGATGCGCGCGCATTCTCACCCTCACGTATGCTTAGGCCACCAGGCTAAAGATACGGCTCACGTACGCGTAGACACTTCGTTAATTAAACCGCGGTAGAAACCGTCCTGTCAGAAACCTGCCAATCCTGATCGAAATTGTGCCATAACTTTGTAACACTGATTAAAACGGTCTTCGCCTTCACGACCGCTTGAGTCGTTTGTGCAATGTGTAGACTGTACAATACAGTTATTAGAATAGCTATATTGTATAGTAATCAAGTAATAGTATACACATTGCAGAAACGACTCAAGCGCTCGTGTTCGCCTTCGTACCGGTCTGGGAGGAGGTTCCGGTCTGAGAGTAAGTTCCGGTTCCGTTTTGCGTATTGCGCATGCTCGCGCAAACGCAGTACATCAAATCTGCTCTTAGATGTCTATTCTAGCAATCCTATAACCAAGCAACAGTCCCAAAACAGTGGCGCCAAGCATTAGTTACAACAATTCATAAGGGCGGTCCAAAATCAGACGCCTCCAACTACTGACCCATATCCTTGACCTGCTTGTGCTGTAAAATCATAGAACATATAATCCTAAGTCATGTCGCCAAACATCTTAACACTCATAACGTCCTCATTAATGAACAACATGGATTCAGGAACTGTCTCTCAACTGCAACACAACTCATAAACTCAACTAATGACTGGTCAGAAACACTAAATCAAAAAAATCAGACAGATGTAATCTTACTAGACTTCAGTAAAGCGTTTGATAAAGTTGCTCATCACCACTTGACTTACTTGACTTAGAGCTCTTGCCGGATATCCAGCGTAGAGGTCACATCACATTCTTTATCATCGCCTTCCAGGTGGGGCGGTCAACGGCCATCCAAATCGTGCTTAACACAGTCGATCCATCGACGGCGAGGACGCCCACGGCGCCGTTTCCAGCCGTTGTTTTGTGGGTGGAATCGGTATATTAGAGCGGCAAGGTAGTTTGGTGCCATACGTTGCAGGTGGCCGAACCATCGAAGGCGTCTCTGGGTGATGAGTATTGATGCATGCTTCTGACCGGTGCGTTCCATGATTGTGTTATTGCTGATGTAATTGAACCACTTTATGTTCTCGAGGCGTCGGAGGCTCTTCATGGCGAAAGCATCGATTTTCTTGGTCTGTTGAATGGCCAGTTGCCAGGTCTCAGAGGCATATAGAAGGATGGAAATGATGAGAGCATTAAATATATTTAGCTTGGTACCCCGCGAGATGGAACGTCTGCGGAATCAGAGCAGTTGACAGTCGATTCATTGCACCCGCAGCTTTGCCGATTCTAACTGCGACCTCGTGGTCGACAGAGCCATTAGCGGATATGACGGAGCTCAGGTAAGTAAACTCATCCACAAAGTCGATGATTTCGCCATTGATGGTGATGGGGTTGAGTAAATCGATGTCTGCGCATATTGCCATCGCTTTCGTTTTGGCCCAGCTGATGGAAAGGCCAACAACACTGGCTATAGAGCAGAGTTCTTTGAGGACGACGCGAGGTGCAGAAGATGGCAATGTCATCTGCATAATCCAGGTCTGTCACAACAGTGTCCCCAAGTCTAATGCCGAGGGAAGAACCGGCATTTCTCTCAAGTTGTACCATGATATGGTCAATGGTGAGATTAAACAGGTCAGGGGCAACCACACAGCCTTGACGTACACCGGAGTCAGGGCCAACCACACAGCCTTGACGTACACCGGAGTCAGTGGCAACCACATAGCCTGGACGTACACCGGAGTCAATGGAAGAAAGATCTGAGGAATCATTACCGAGGCGGATACAGCTCTCACTGTCGCTGTACAGTAGTTTGAACAATCGGCATAACTTTGGGGGCAGGCCAGTGTTTTGAAGGAGCAACCAGAGGCTCTTGCGGTCGATACTGTCAAAAGCAGCTTTAAAATCAATGAAAGCAATGAAAGCGGTTTGACGATATTAATTTAGCTTTTCGATAATCTGGCGTAGAGAGAATATCTTATCAACCGTGGAGCGGCCCGGAACGAAGCCAGCCGGCTGGACTCTTCTTGTTGACCTGACAGTGTCAGTAGAACGATGTAACAAGATAAGCGCGAACAGTTTTCCAGGTATCGATAGAAGTGTTATTCCTCTGTTATTGCTGCATACCAGGCGGTCGCCCTTGTGTTTCCAGAATGGCAGGATGATACCACGTCTCCAATCAGTAGGGATTTCTTCGTTTACACAAACACAGTTTATGATATTTTGAAGCCACAAAATCATAGAGGGTCCGCCGGCGTTGAGCATTTCAGCGGTGACATTGCATATTCCAGCTGCGCGTCCATTCTTCAGTTTGGAGAGAGCCTTTGTCAGTTCCTCGATGGTCACAGGAGACTCTAAGTAAGATAGGGGGACTGTGGTGTACACTAACAGGAGTATGAGACGTGTTGTCACAAGGATCCGGTTCCGGCGGCGGCTTGTTGAGGAGATTGCTGAAGTGTTCTTTCCAGCGATTGAGGCAGTCTTCTTTGTTTGTAAGATTAGAGCCGTTTTTATCCTTAAAAAGATTGATTTTGTTGTGGATTGTGTGACCAACTGCCAGGGTTCTGAATTCCCGATACATGGTGGCATGATTGTTGTGAATCCTCTATGCATTTCGCTTTACAGTTCCAGTAATTTTCTTGATCCCGTTTAAGTGCACGTTTTCGAGACTGTTTCAGTTTTCGGTAGGAGTCAATGTTGCCGGAGAGTCTGGCTTCACAACACTCTTCGATGATTGAGAGTGTATGGGTCGTGATCCATGGTCGTGAGCAGTTTTGACATGGCCGATGGTAATTTCAGTGGCTTGGGATACTTCTGATATGAAAGTATTCCATCTGTCTTCGATATCTGTTTCGTTGAGAGAAGCAAGCGCGCCAAAACGGTTAGAGATCTCAATGGCATAGGCATTTTTTATATTTGGTTCACAGAGAAGACTAGTTTTACACAGCGGTGTAGGTTTGCATTTAGCAGGCATTTTCAGTTTGAGTTTGAGCTTGGCAATCAGTAGGCGATGATCAGTGTTGGAGAGTTCAGCACCACGATAAATACGGCAATTGTGTATTGATGAGAGCCACTTTTCTTCTGTTTTGGGACTGTTGCTTGGTTATAGGATTGCTGGAATAGACATCTAAGAGCTGGAGCTAGTTCATTTGCAAACATTTTAAGGAAACGAGATGACATTTCATCAGGACCGCATGCTTTTGATGGGCTTAGGCTAGATAATGGTTTGCCTGTGCCGGCAGTTGTGATGTGTAAGTGAGGATTGAATGTGGTAGTGGTTTGAATCTAGTCATGACGGCAGTAAATAGAAACCGACTCAACGTATGATCGCAGGGAGCACTAGTGTCCTAGACATCGGAGGAGGGTGTATGTTGGTAAAATATACCTCTATTATATTTGCAATATAGGAGGAAATCATAGAGAGCAAAAGTGTAGACATGTTGTAGACTCCCATGTATGTTACGTACTGATATTTGAGGCCTTATCTTTATACAGAACAACAATAAGATAGATTTGTTTGTCACGTGTTGTTATCGCAGTCAATACAATAACACATTCGAATGTGTAACAAGAACATATTCATACCAATATACTCACAAGCAGCAAACCTTACCTATAATATGGGGGTATTCGGGCTGAAGTTTTTTTTACAACTAGAGCGTGACTAACAAATGGACCACCGGCTGTACCTTGCTATGGGACACCAATATGCGAACATCCGGCTGGTTTAACGTGTGTTCTTCTGTTATTGTTGTTTAATAAGACACTGAAAAATAAGACGGCAACAGAATGCTGGAATATATTAAAGAGTGAAATTAAGTGCATAGTCGATAAATTTGTACCCTTCAAAAAACAAGGAAAACGGTCCAAAAAGAAACACTTATCGAAAGAAGCCATTAGAAAAATTAAGTATAAACAAATTATGTGGAAGTCATATAGATGTACTGGAAATGATGAAGACTACAACAGTTATAAAGAAGCACTTAACCAAGCTACAGCTGAAATTAGAAATTCAAAGAGAAGCTATGAACAACAATTAGCTAGTAATATAAAACATGACAACAAGAGTTTTTATGCGTATGTTCGAAGCAAACAGAAAGTTCAAGATAAGGTCGGTCCTCTAGAAGATAGTGCTGGAAATATAATATCAGAGGGATTCATAATGGCAGAATACCTGAATGAGTACTTTAGTTCAGTGTTTACCAGGGAATGGTAAAGTTCACTGCCAATACCAGAGGCTAAGTTCAAGGGGGCAGATTCAGACTATTTAGGACAATTAATTGTAACCCCGGAAATGGTAGCTAAGGAAATAAGGGCTATGAAGGATAATAACTCGCCTGGAGTGGATGGTATTCCACCCAAACTACTATTGGAAATTGTAGAACAAATTGGCATACCACTTGCAACAGTTTTCAACTTGTCATTAGAAGAGGGAGTGGTTCCTTTAGAATGGAAAGAAGCAAACATTATACCGTTATTCAAAAAAGGTTCGAAAAACAAGTCAGAGAACTATAGACCAGTGAGTTTAACATCAGTGATTTGTAAATTATTAGAAAGACTAATTAAAGATCACATGGTGGATTTTCTTTTTAAACAAAACTTGATAAACCCATCTCAACATGGTTTTTTGAAAGCGAGGTCATGCTTAACAAATATGTTATGTTTTTTGGAAGACATCACTAAGTGGGTAGATGAGGGATCACCAGTAGATATCGTCTACTTAGATTTTCAAAAAGCTTTTGACAAAGTACCACATCAAAGATTACTGCTTAAACTAAAGGCCCATGGCATAGGAAATGGTATAATAAACTGGATAGAAAAATGACTGATTGACGGAAGACAACGTGTAGTAGTTGATGGGGAGGCTTCAAACTGGAAATCGGTATTGAGTGGGGTACCAGAGGAATCAGTATTAGGTCCTATATTATTCTTAATATATATCAACAATTTGGATGATGAAATAACAAGCAAGGTGTTGAAATTTGCGGATGATACAAAAGTGTTTAGAAGGATTAAAAGTGATGGAGATAGACAGCAGTTACAAGATGATCTTGACAGGTTGATCAAATGGTCTGAAAAGTGGCAAATGATGTTCAATTTTGGGAAATGTAAATGCCTCCACACAGGACATGGGAACGAAGAAGTAGAATATACAATGGGGGGTACTGTACTAAGTACTACTGTAAAAGAAAAGGACTTAGGGTTAACCATTAGTGCTTATATGAAGATTTCAGAGCAATGCGGAATTGCAGCTTCAAAGGGAAATCAAATCCTTGGATTAATTAGGCGAAACATAACGTATAAGGAAAAATAGCTAATAATACCGCTGTACAAAACAATAGTTAGGCCTCATTTAGAATATTGTATTCAAGCGTGGAGGCCATATCGCAGGAAGGACATAGATATGCTAGAAAGAGTGCAGAGGAGAGCAACTAAAATGATACCAAATCTGAGGGATCTTAGTTACGAAATACGCCTTAAAAATGCGGTTTAACAACACTAGAGACCAGGAGATTGAGAGGAGATCAGATAGAAGTGTTTAAAATATTGAAGGTTTATGAAAATATTGATAGAAATATGTTTTTCTCAGTTAAGAAAGATAGAAGGACTAGAGGACATGAACTTACATTAGCAAAAGAGCAGAGTAGATTGGATATAAGAAAGTTTTCATTTTCACAAAGGACTGTAAATGAATGGAACAGATTACCTGCTGATTGTGTGGGTGCTAGTAGCGTGAATATGTTTAAAAATAAAATCGACACATACCTCAGACGGGCGGGATACACATAGATAAAAGGGTCGGACTCTCGATAAGCCAAAGGGCTTCCTTGTCCACCTGCCACCTATAGTTAATTCTCTGGGTGGCAATCTTGTTAAATCTATTTCTAAACTTATAAAGATCAAAGCACGTTTTGACAAACACATATTTACTAAGCGCACACAGTAGGAAGATTGTACACCAAACACGAACCGGCTTTCAGTCCAACGAAAGTCACAAAGCACTAACTAGGTATCGGTAAACGAAACCAACTGCCAACATCCCCGTTCGTCTTAAGAACGAAGGTTCGCATCAGAGGGCAAAGTCCTTGTGCCATGCAGGTGGCTTAATCAGACGGCCACTTCTGGTTGTTACAGTCTGAGTAACGTTATCATCGGCTGATCGCACACTGCTGTCGGTTTTCATTTCCTGATGATCGACCGGAACGGATCGCACTGTGGTATCGTCTTGATTCCGAGGATCATCCGTAGTCATCGGATTGTCGACTTCTGTCGTTGTGTCTTGTGGTATCAGGTGCTTACGGTTTCGACGTAACACTTCCCCTTGGGAAATAACACTATACGAACGATCGGTTAGTTGTTTATACACCTGTGCGTCTTTCCACTTTCGTTTGTGAGATGTGAAGTCTCTCACTAGTACCGGGGTACCTTCTTTGATCGGAGGTAAGTCTCGTGCATGTTTGTTATAGTGGTACTGGGTCCTTCGGAGTTTCCTCTCTTTCTCAGTACGGCTCTGTTTGTCATCGGTTCGACCACAGTCCAGCTGTGGTATGATAGATCTTGTGGATCTGTGTAACAGTCTCTGTATTGGGCTTGTTGTCATACCAGCTGTGATCGTGTTTCTGTATTCTAACAGCGCAAGTTGCGGATCTGCAGCTCGTTTCAATAGTCTCTTCGCCAGCTTAACACTTGACTCTGCTTTCCCATTCGACTGGGAGTGATATGGTGAGCTGGTTGTGTGCAGGAAATCCCACTCATTGCTGAAGACAGCAAATTCACGTGCGGAGAATTGAGGCCCATTGTCTGAGTGCACAATTTCCGGTATTCCCAGTCTCGCAAAGCATCTCTTGCAGATCTCGATCACTTCCCTTGCTGACATATCATTCAGTTTCTCAAATTCGAAGTAGTCTGAGAAGTAGTCTGTGATCACTAAGTAGTTGATCGACTTGTGGGTAAATATGTCCATTCCCACTTTCCTCCACGGTTGATTTGGTATGGCGTGGCTATGCAGGGTCTCTCATCTGCTCTGGAGCATCTCTTCTGCATGCCTGACAGTTAGCAGTCTGTTGTTTCACATCTACTGCCATCCCATGCCAAAACATGGTCTCTCTCGCTCGACGTAGGGTTGCTTCTAACCCTTGGTGGCTTACATGCAGACGTTTCAGCATCTCACCACGCATACTGGTTGGGATTACCAATCTTGGTCCCTTGTTGACAACACCATCGAGAATCGCTAGTTCGTCTCGAAATGTCCACCATGGTCTTACTGATTCTGGCACTTCGGTTACGTCTTTCGGCCAGCCATTCTTGATGACTTCCGATAACTGTTGTAGGAATTTGTCTCCTTCTGTATCTTGACATACAGCGTGCCTGTCACTGGACAGTCTCTGACTTGATCGATCGTCTCGAATGGTCGACACTGAGACTCGTACTGTTATAGTTGAAACACGTGTTCTCGTGCGGCTGGTTCTTCAGGCTTTTCGCAGTTACGAGTGTGACGCGACAACAAATCAGCAATGATCTGTTCTTTGCCTGGTCTCCATGTCACTGTGAATGCATACCTCTGTAGGGCTAGCATCATCGCTTGTATTCTCTTGGGAGCTGCAAGCAGTGACTTGTTCATGATCGATTCCAGTGGACGGTGGTCCGTGTGAATAGTCACATTCGGGTGGCCAAAGATGTATTGGTCGAATTTATTCATGGCGAATACGATCGCTAGGCACTCCAATTCTATTGGCGCATAGTTCGACTCACTCTTGCTCAAAGACCTCGATGCGTAAGCAACCGGTTTCTCTTCCTGCATTAACACTGCATCAAGTCCGGCTGTACTGGCGTCTGTCTGGATTACGATCGGCTTACGGCTGTCGTAATACTGCAGAAGTGACTCTGACGTGAGCATTTGTTTCAAAGTCTCATACGCAGTTCTCTGGTCTACTCCCCAGCAGAACTCTTTGTCGGGTAGATTCAACAGTCTACGCAATGGCTCACTCTCGGCTGATAAGTTCGGCAGGAACTTGGCCATGTAGTTCACATGTCCTAGGAAACGTCTCACTTCCTCCGAGTTTCGGGGCGCTTCCATGTCTTTGATTGCACACACCTTCTTGGGGTCCGGTTTCACACCTTCTGATGTAAGGATGTGCCCGATGTACGGTAGTTCTGTCATGTGAAATCTGCACTTCTTCTTGTTCAGCTTCAGTCCACATTCACTTGAGGAATTTTCTCAAATTGTCATCGTGCTCTGCTCGATCTTTCCCGTATATCAGTATGTCGTCCGCCACAACTGATACACCTTTGAGTCCTTCCAAGGCACTCGAGAGTCTCCCCTGGAACTCTTCTGGTGCGGTCGAGATACCAAATGGCATTCTCTTCCATCTGTATCTGCCGTAGGGGGTCCAGAATGTGGTTAGATGACTTGTTTTCTCTGACAATTTCACTTGTAGGAATCCATCCTTGGCGTCACATAAGCTGAACATTTTGGCTTCCGCCAACTGGGGCAGTACATCATCGATGTCTGGCATCTGGTAGTGATTTCTTTTGAGCGCTAGATTCAGGTTTTGGGGATCAAGGCATAGACGGACGGTTCCGTTCGTCTTCCTTACTGGTTGTAAGTGACTGATCCATGGAGTTGGCGATTCTACTTTCTCGATGATACACTGCTTTGTTAGTGTATCTAACTTGGTTTTGACCACTTCTTTTATGGAAAGGGGGATCTTTCTCGGTCGCACTTGCACTGGTGTAATGGACTCGTCTAGCTCAAGGTCATATTCACCCGGCACACATCCAATACCCTTGAACACGTTTTCATACTCCGCAAGAATGTTATCGAGTGGCTCGTCTGCCACCATGTGAACAGAGTCATTCACTGTGATGACATTGAGATCAATGCACGCTTTTAGTGATAGTAGACTATGTTGTTTCGTCTCCACCACCAAAAAGTTCAGTGAATGTTTGTCATTCTTTTTGTCTGTTACTGTCATGGTACACCAACCATCTGGCGTAACTTTGGAGTCGTCATACATCGTTATTGCTTGTGTTGATGCGGTCAGTCGCGGCTTGCCCATCTTGGCATAATCTCGGCGGGTCAACATGTTGCATGTTGCCTGCCGTGTTTAATAGAGATGATGTGTGTGTGCATGTGTGTATGATTCAGGCGTGTATCATGACTATGATTGGTGATATGTGGACAGAAGATATTGTTGCAAGAAGCCATCATGGATTTCTATGTCTGATGACATCCGAGATGAAGGGGGTAGACTCATTTAATCTCCTTTCATGTCGCTATTTTGAAACAAGTCTGCCCTGGTAACACCGGAAACAGTATATCTTTATGTATTATTTAAAATAAATACTGTTATTGTCTCGAAAACCTTACGAGACATTCTCCTGTGATGGCATTGTCCTGTTGATTCTTATTGGCACTATATGAACTCCATGTACAAATGTAGTGAGGCAGAGAGAGTACGGTTGGTGAGAATGGATACAGACTACCGAAGAGAGCAGAGCCGGAGAAATACCAAGGCCTTAAAGGGAAATAAAAGTAATCTTTTTCGGCCTTTGCCGGTTGCCAAACTGAGAATAGTAATCGCTGAATTTGCACTGTAACCACTAAAATATATGGTGCACGACATGGCATTACAACAGTTGTTACAAATGTAACTCTGAATCGAAGAGAATGTGATAAACAAACATATGAGTTGGCATATTCATGTAAAACATGTAAGTAAACAGAAACAGTCGATGCATCACCACAATGTCATGGTCAAAGAAGCTCTAGGGCCTTGTTGGTCAAGCATTGGGGTGTGTCTCAATATGGCAGCCACCACAAGATTCTCAGTAAACTTCTGAGTAAACCACAGGCATGATATTGTTGACTGTACAGTTACAAATGGTTAGATCGTATTAATTGGGTATATAGATCCACATGACTGCCTTTTGAAATGGCCACATATGAGTCAGAAGGCCTGCATAGACTGCATAAAGAGGGAGGGACATGAAGGGTGGACATGAAGGGGGACATGAAGGGAGGGACATTAAGTGGGACATAAATGGAAGGACATGAAGGGGGGGGGGACATGAAGGGAGGGTGTGTGTGAATGTGTGTGTGTCTGCATGTGTGTGTGTGTGTGTGTGTGTGTGTGTGTGTGTGTGTGTGTGTGTGTGTGTGTGACTGAGTGTGTGTGTGTGTGTGTGTATGTGTGTGTGAGTGAGTGGGTGTGTGTGAGTGAGTGAGTGTGTGTGTATGTGTGTGTCTGCATGTGTGTGTGAGTGAGTGTGTGTGAGTGTGTGTCTGCATGTGTGTGTGTGTGTGTGTGTGTGTGTGTGAGTGTGTGAGTGTGTGTGTGTGTGTCTGCATGTGTGTGTGTGAGTGTGTGTGTGAGTGGGTGTGTGTGTCTGCATGTGTGTGTGTGAGTGAGTGTGTGTAAGTGTGTGTGAGTGGGTGTGTGTGTCTGCATGTGTGTGTGTGAGTGTGTGAGTGAGAGTGTGAGTGTGTGTGTGTGTGTGTGTGTGTGTGAGTGTGTCTGCATGTGTGTGTGTGAGTGAGTGTGTGTGTGAGTGGATGTGTGTGTGTGTCTGCATGTGTGTGTGTGTGTGTGTGTGTGTGTGTGTGTGTGTGTGTGTGTGTGTGTGTGTGTGTGTGTGTGTGTGTGTGTGTGTGTGTGTGAGAGAGAGTGAGTGAGTGTGTGTAAGTGTGTGTGAGTGGGTGTGTGTGTCTGCATGTGTGTGTGTGAGTGTGTGTGTGTGTGTGTGTCTGCATGTGTGAGTGAGTGAGTGTGTGTGAGTGTGTGTGAGTGTGTGAGTGAGTGTGTGTGAGTGAATGTGAGTGAGTGTGTGTGTGTCTGCATGAGTGTGTGAGTGTGAGTGAGTGTGTGTGAGTGAATGTCACATACAGAACTGCTGCTTGAGTAGCTAAATGTGTTGATTAATTCCTGGTACTCATCCCTGCAAGAAAATATGAAATAAAAATAAAACACTGACTTTTGAAGCAGATTGTGTAAGCAGGGAACATAAATTTGATCTACTCTCACATTTTAAACAATATCTATCATTCCATAGTATTTTTGTAGCATTCCTGTTACTTTGTTTCTACCATGATGTTTGTGATATCAACAATTACTCTATAACACCCGTTCTGTGCCAATATTGTAGGCATACTGCATCTATAGCTATTTCATCTGCCTGGTGTCATGTACTTAACAAGAGAATTAACTCTTTCTTACGTCTAATCTACACTGCTCCTTTACTAATGTAACTTCATGTCCTCTAGTATTTCTATCTTTCTTAACTGAAAAAAACATATTTCTATCAATATTTTCATAACCATTCAATATTTTAAACACTTCTATCTGATCTCCTTCTTTTAGGTGTTTTTCATAACTAAGATCCCTCAGGTTTGGTATCATTTTAGTCACTCTTCTCTGTACTCTTTCTAGCATAACTATGTCCTTCTTGCGATATGGCCTCCACGCTTGAATACAATATTCTAAATGAGGCCTAACTATTGTTTTGTACAGCGGTATTATTACCTCTTTTTCCTTATACGTTATGTTTTGCATAATTAATCCAAGGATTTGATTTCCCTTTGAAGCTGCAATTCCGCACTGCTCTGAAACCTTCATGTCAGCATTAATTGTCAGCCCTATGTCTTTTTCTTTTACATTAGTACTTAGTATAGTTCCCGCCATTGCATATTCTACATATTCATTCCCATGTCCTGTGTGAAGGCATTTATATTTCCCAAAATTTAACAAAATTTGCCACTTTTCAGACCATTTGATCAACCTGTCAAGATCATCTTGTAAATGCTGTCTATCTCCATCACTTTTAATCCTTCTAAACACTTTTGTATCATCTGCAAATTTCAACACCTTGCTAGCTATATCATCGTCCAAATCGTTTATATATATATTAAGAATAATATAGGTCCCAGTACCGATCCCTGTGGAACCCCACTCAAAACTGATTTCCAGTTTGAAGCCTCCCCATCAACAACTACCCGTTGTCTTCTGTCAATCAGCCATTTTTCTATCCAGTTAATTATACCATTTCCTATGCCATGGGCCTTTAGTTTAAGCAGTAATCTTTGATGTGGCACTTTGTCGAAAGCTTTTTGAAAATCTAAGTAGATGATATCTACTGGTGATCCATCATCTACCCACTTAGTGATATTTTCCAAAAAACATAACATGTTTGTTAAGCATGACCTCGCTTTTAGAAACCCATGTTGAGATGGGTTTATCAAGTTATGTTTAACAAGAAAATCCACCATGTGATTTTTAATTAGTCTTTCTAATAATTTACAAATCACCGATGTTAAACTAACTGGTCTATAATTATTTGACTTGTTTCTCGAACCTTTTTTAAATAACGGTATGTTTGCTCCTTCCATTCTAAAGGAACCACTCCCTCTTCTAATGACAAGTTGAAAACTGTTGCAAGCGATATGCTAATTTGTTCTACAATTTCCAATAGTAGTTTGGGTGGAATACCATCCACTCCAGGTGATTTATTCTCCTTCATAGCCCTTATTTTCTTAGCTACCATTTCCGGGGTTACAATTAATTGTCCTAAATAGTCTGATTCTGCCCCCTTGAACTTTGCCTCTGGTACTGGCAGTGAACTAGTGTCTTCCCTGGTAAACACTGAACTAAAATACTCATTCAGGTCTTCTGTCATTAAGAATCTTTCTGATATTATATTTCCAGCACTATCTTCTAGAGGACCGACCTTATCCTGAACTTTCTGTTTGCTTCGAACATACACATAAAAACTCTTGCTGTCATGTTTTATATTACTAGCTAATTATTGTTCATAGCTTCTCTTTGAATTTATAATTTCAGCTGTAGCTTGGTTTAGTGCTTCTTTATAAATGTTGAAGTCTTCGTCATTTCCAGTACGTCTATATGACTTCCACATCATTTGTTTATACTTAATTTTTCTAATGGCTTCTTTCGATAAGTATTTCTTTCTGGTCCGTTTCCCTTGTTTTTTTAAGGGAACAAATTTATCTACGATGCACTCTATTTCATTCTTTAAGATATTCCAGCATTCTGTTGCTGTCTTATTCTTCAGTGTGTTATTCCGGTCTATCTTTGCTAAATATTTCCTCATTTCTTTATATCTTACTTTGTGGAAATTTCTCCTGAACTGCTTTTTATTATTTCTTTCTGATTTTACTTTGATGGTAAAATGTATCTGGTTGTGATTGCTACTCCCCAGTGGCTCACATATCTTGACATTGTCAACTAATTCATTCTGTGAGGACAAAACTATGTCTAACACATTCTCACCCCTGGTTGGTTCTAGCACATGTTGAGTAAGGAATGTATCTTGAACTAAAACTAAAAACTTGTGGTCCTCTCTCCCCATACTCTGTAGATATTTCCATTGTATATGCCCATGGTTAAAATCCCCCATAATAATACAGTCCCGTTTGCTTACTTCCCTTATAGCGTTTTGTATTTTTTCATTCTCTTCTATGCTTATGTTTGGACTTCGATAAACTAAACCAACTGTTAACGTTGAGTTTCCTGTAACTATGTTACACCAAACAGCTTCTTCGCAATCTGCTTCTCTTTCTAATTTTATTTCATAAGCCTGAATAGATTCTTTAATATATAAAATAACTCCACCTCCCTTTCTTACTATTCTATCTTTTCTAAACATTACATATCCTGTCAGTCCCAATTCAGCATCTGATATATCGGTGGTGGTCCAGGATTCGGTTATACCTATTATATGAGAGTCAGTGTCTTCTACCACAATGTTTAGTTCATTTCTTTTGTTTACTATACTCCTTGCATTTAAACAAACACATTTATATCCAGCTTCAGAAGAGTTTTCCAGACTGTTTTTTGCTGATTTATTTGTGCTGTCTTTATCTATGCCTCCATTTTCAGGCTTTTCTGTGAGTCCCCCCTGCGAATCTAGTTTAAATAGATGCAACCTGTCCCACTGTCAACAGATTGCAGCAGGTTCTCTGAAAAAACTGGCTTCTTTCGATAAGTATTTCTTTCTGGTCCGTTTCCCTTGTTTTTTTAAGGGAACAAATTTATCTACGATGCACTCTATTTCATTCTTTAAGATATTCCAGCATTCTGTTGCTGTCTTATTCTTCAGTGTGTTATTCCGGTCTATCTTTGCTAAATATTTCCTCATTTCTTTATATCTTACTTTGTGGAAATTTCTCCTGAACTGCTTTTTATTATGTCTTTCTGATTTTACTTTGATGGTAAAATGTATCTGGTTGTGATCACTACTTCCCAGAGGCTCATATAATTTAACATTGTCAACTAATTCATTCTGTGAGGGCAAAACTAAGTCTAACACATTCTCTCCCCTGGTTAGTTCTAGCACATGTTGAGAAAGGAAACTATCTTGTACTAAAACTAAAAACTTGTGGTCCTCACTACCCATACTAGTATGTAGGGGCATGCCAAAATAAACGCTTCACTGTTATTCAACATAGGTCACTGCTAATACCACAGAATACATTCGCTCCGGCGTTCCTTGAAACGGTATAGAGAATTTGTGTCGTGCATTTGCCCAATTTACGTTACACTGAGTTAGTGACACCATTTTCGTTTACGCCAGCAAATAATTGTATAAACGCATAGCAAACTGCCATGCAATTTAACTATATCCTTGGTTGAGTGACTAGGTAAGTTTAGGCATAGCATTAGTGAGACTAAATCGTTCTTAATTTCTCTTAGGATTTTTACCCACTGTAAATTAATAGAAGACATGAAGCATAACTCACTCAGTTTAACGGAGGAAACATAGCGATAGCAAACGTATTATGCATTTCTAGTGTGAGAGTACTTATTCTTCGATGGGCGATATTAAATTGAATTAAATGTGAACACGTGCCGCTCAATGGACCTGTAAAGAATAATTAACGTAAATTGTAACGTAAATCAAAATTCGTATACACGACGTGTGACTTCGATAAATGTTAAAATGCGTTACATTATGTATTGTTTTTAGATTAATAGGACCATGTAATATTGCACGACATGACAATTTTTACAAACATTGATGACAGGGCTATGGGTACATACGTGTGCAGTTTTTGATGCATTTTTTAGTTTGTGTTTGTATGAACCATGACAAGAACGCCAGGAAGCTTATAGAGATAGAAAAAAGACAACAGATCCACATTACGGAAGAGAGGAGACAGATTGTGTTATGAAACATTATGTGTCAAAAGATAACCTATCAATGTCAAGACTGCAGGAAAAGAGAAGAAAGGGCACGTCTACAACTACTATAACAGTGGGCCATGCCACAGCACAACAACAATCTTGCCCGATACAGCGCTCACTGTGAAATTGCCATTTCAAAATTCAAGGAAGAGGAATCGCACTAGCACAATTGTGTCTATACAAAACAAGACAATACACCAACAACAGGTGAAACTTGATGAACTCGAGCAAAGAAACAAGACAATACACCAACAACAGGTGAAACTTGATGAACTCGAGCAAAGAAACAAGACAATACACCAACAACAGGTGAAACTTGATGAACTCGAGCAAAGAAACAAGCTGTTGGAATAGAAGCTGAAAACTTCACAGAAAACTGTCCAGACACTAAAGAACACGAAACATGCTGGTGAAGAGATTAATAATAATATAACAATAATTGTGTTTATTTTTTCCAACATAAGAACAATACACAAAGTGTGATACATCAAGAAATAATTATGTCACAAAAAAGAGGTATACTGAAGATAACATTTTCATATTTGTATACCCCTATGAATTATCTGCTTACAACACATGACAAAGATTATATAAATACACATTAATAATAATAATATTGTGATAATCGATATTATATATTGACAGGCAACAGTTATTAGCAGTGACATGTATTTTTTACATATATTTATTGATAACACACCTTTTTAATGTACAAACAAATGCATAAAAAAAGCATTTTACTCCATAAATTGATAGACACTTTAACTTCACGTTTGTTCGAACACTTTGTCTGACATATTGATATTGAACTCGGGATGAGTGTAAAGAAGACTGTTTTGTAAACAAAGACTGCAAATTGACAGGTACTAGTAAATTGTTATAGGCTTTATACATAGTTGACAAGATCTTAAAATCTACTAGGTCTTGAAATGTTAGTACTCTACATCTATAAAATAGCATACGAATATGATTTAAGTCTATCGACACCACATACCAGTCTGATCACCCTCTTTTGTAAGATTGTAATACAATGAACATTGGTGATATACGTAGTTCCCAAAACTTTACAACAGTAACTCATTATTGGTAAGAAGAGTGAATAATTAACAACAGACAAGGAGAAACTGCTGAAGAATCGAATCCGAAAAATCAGGCAAATGACGACATAAGGAATGTTGGCTTCACTCCGACGATGGTACCAAAAATCAAGGAAATTCTTGTGCAACATCATACCCTTCATAACGAGGTGGAGAAAACACTGAACAGTTCGCAGAAGAAAGCAATTGTCCGCGCTTCACATGAAACGGTGAGAGGAAAGAAAACGAAGTTTTTATTACCAATGTTCATGGTTACGTTATTAAATAACTTGTTAACATAATGGCACATGCAGGCAATCTGTTCACCTTTTAATTGTTTCTCACATTCAATAAATATATAAAGTAACTTTGATCATTTCGTAAACAAATGTTTTGTTTTTGATATTTTTATTATTTTCCACTTTCTCCCGATTTACGTTACGAAAACACGTCGCATGTTTGAAGGAGCAACACATTTCAGTACATTCCAATGTGTCAATACAATGGTGTCTGATATATTGGGAACCTCTACATAAGACAAATCAAAGTTTTTTGCAAACACAGCTGCATTCTTCTTCGTGTGATGGATGTGGAACGTCCTAAAAAATTATGGAATGCACGAAATTCTTTCACGAAAGTTGGTCAGATAAACAAACACTAAATTACAATGAACATGTAAATGATATTCTAACAGTACTAGCAGGTCCTCTTGCTCAATATACATGTGTATCAAATCGGGGAAGTAAATTCTTAAAATAATAAGGGCAGGTAATTCATTAAGCGTCATTGTGTAACGTAAATCGATGGGCGTTTAAAGTACAAATATTAAAGTTAACAGAAACAAATACAAATATGCAACTTTGAAACCTTTTTTTTGTAATATACATCGTAGAATAGGTGGGCTTTCAAATAAAAAGTCTATAAATTAAATTCTGCAAATTTTTTTGAACAGTTGATCAAGTGAAAGTTTTCTCGTTTTCGCTGGCCTTGCCCATATTCTGTCCGTCAGACTTGGCTAAGTTCAATGGGATGGAATCACACTATTTACGACAGTTAATTGTAACCCCAGAAATTGTAGCCAAGAAAATAAGGGCTGCAGTGGACGGGATTCCACCCAAACTACTATTGGAAATTGTAGAACAAATTAGCGTACCGCTTGCAACAGTTTTCTACTTCTTGAATGTAGCAATGATCCGGTTTCTTGGTTATTCATGTTGGGTATATTTACCTCTCAAGAAATTGTTTTTGTATTTTCTCTGTATAATGCCTATTCCGTAAAAAACTTAACTTATTTAGTTGAAATTGTATTCCCATCCTAACCTTCGGCGGTCTCTTGCTCTAATGATGACTCTTGCTTGTCCCTGTTAACGATTTTGCCCATTGATTTTTGTATGTTGCGCCTCTGAGCTCAAATTCCTGGGGATTTAGGCGCTATAGAAGTTTGTCATTATTATTATTATCTCTCCTACATCAGAAGCAGTACCAAAATTCTATTGATTGCCTACGATACACAAGGACAACATACCAATAAGACCTATCGTTTCAAGTATAGGCAGTATAACGTACACGACAGCAAAGTACTTAGCCACCATTCTGATCCCACTAGTTGGAAAAACTGAATTTTTTTTGAAAAACAGCACATAATCTGTCAAATAAATCGAAGAGTTGGAAGTTATACCAAGGAAGGAATTGGTATCATTCGATGTGACAGCTCTGTTCACTAGTACAACTGTGATAGAGGCAGTATCAGTGATCAAGGACAGATTAAACCAGGACACAACACTAAAAGACAGATGTGCTTAAAATTATTATGGCCAGGATGAGAAACAAATAAAGCCAGAAATTGCTGAAGAACAATGTGGATTTATAGAAGTTTAAGGTACACGTAATGCTATATATTGGAAGTGCAGAAAGATCTGTATGTATTTTTTATTACACAAAGGCATTTGACAGAGTTCGTCATGAAGAAATCATATCAATGCTCAAGAGTCTGAACATTAATGGGAAAGATTTGAGAATTGTGAGAAAGCTGTACTGGGAACAAACAGCAGCAATACCAATAAAAAATGGCATCAGTAAATTTCAAGAAATAAAACGTGGCGTAACTAGACAAGGGTGTGTCCTATGTCACAAAATCGAGTGTAAGTATTAATAAATTGGCAGTACCCGATTTGACATAGCAAGTTATAGGTTCAGGTGCACTAGGATTCGGAGTGAACGAGACATAACGTGACAGCAGTACGAGAAGCCAACTGGCATTCCCATTTAATACATCAACATAAACATATGCGGTTCAGTGATAGTTGGCCAACTGTTACTCTGCTATGACATTATATGTATAACACCATACATTATACTCGACAAATATGCATCCAAATACGAATTTACATGGGAGACAATTTAAACAGCTGGTCACTTACATGAAGACGGGTATACACCGTTGGAAAGTCTATGAACTGTAACCAATGTCTCGTGATGTGCGAATGTCAACGTTCGCCTCGGTCGCGTTCGGCGAGATGTCAGGACGAAAGTCGCTCAGCGAACGAATTCTCGTAGACGTAGACGAAAGCAGGCGACTCAGATTTGCCTTGTCGATCCCGCGCGAAACACCAGGCAACAACACAGAAACGATGTTACAACGTCAGCGATGTCGAGAAGGTCTGTCATGGAGTCTGTGTTACGACAGCTAGCAGACGAAACGGTGGTGGGCTCGCATTGAGCTGGGGCCAAATCATCCCTACGAGGGGGTAAAAGAAAGGGGCAAGACAAGAGGGGGCAAAAGAAAAACTCACCCGGGGGACACCCCCGGGCGTGTAAAAGTACCAGAATCGGTCACATCTTGTTGTGGGAGCCTCGAAAGGTCATGCCAAATTCCCGTGTCTACTTAAAAAAAAAAAATTCCCCAAGGTGGCTAGAATGACTAGAAATGGTCAGAATTCTTTAATGAGAAGGTCTGCACATGTGACGGTGTGAATATTTTAGAAAATCATTACAAAAACCAGAAAACATGTCAAGTACTTTAGCTATTCAGACAGTAGGCCTACACGACACTAATATCTATAAATATAGCATATTTTATCCTTTTAACACTCACGTGTTTGTCCGAATGTGACATAATAAGGCTTATTGGCATTGCTGAACGTGTCTCTTCCTGTGGAGTAAGCTGAAATACATTATAAGGCATTTTTGGTAGCTTGTTAGGAATAATAAAATGGAAAAATTGGTTTGATTTTAATAAATTTTTGAAAAATTAACTCAGTCTTGCGGGGCCACGAGGTGATTTGCCCACTTTGCACCGGCGATTCCATTGTTTACCTCGGGAGGGAGTCGAACCCTCATACAAGACATTGAGGTAATTTTTTTTCTCTTTCACCACAATTGGCGTATTTTTTTTTGTATTTTCTTTTTCTCTGTCACCACAATTGGCGTATTTTTTTGTGTATTTTCTTTTTTCACCATGATTATTGCACAACAATTTCAAACATGCATACATACAGGCATATATTTACACAAGGCATCAAGCTGTGTTACAGCAGAGCAAGCAGAACATATAATAAGCATTGTGCAGTGTAAGGCAGTTGTGAAAATTCACATGTACAGACAAAAGGTAATATAGCAAGCATTGCATACTAAGGCAGGGCAGTGTCACATAAGTACAAAATGTTGAAATATTCTGCATAAGCCATCTGTGGAAATACACAGAATCAGACAAATTTAATGAAGCAATCATTCTACAATACTAATGCAATTACTCTGTCAACGCACGAGTAAGTTATAAGCTGCTGAAGGCACAAGCTAATGCTAGCTGTCAAAGAGTGCTATAAATGCAAGCTGTCAAGTTATATGCAATGTAAGCCAGATACCAAATACACATATACACCAAAATGGAATGTAGCATTGCAAGACTTTAATGCAATTATTCTGTCAACGCACCAGTAAGTTATAAGCTGCTGAAGGCACAAAGCTGTCAAATTATATGCAGTATAAGAGTAAGAGTATGATATAAATGCAAGGTGTAAAAATATGCAGTATAAGCATGCTTTGCTACAGTAGTTAGTGTGAAAAAGGTAAAACAAGCTATATACAAGCAGGGCAGCAAAGCAATAGTGGGTGATATGCTTCTGCACTCACCCATGCTGCCCTGCTTTCTTCACGGCGTCTTCCGCTCGCCGCAGTGCCAGCCATTCGTCCTTCGGGAGCTGCCCGGGGATGTAGGGGCAGTAGATCTTTCCTTTGAACTGGGAGTGGCCGATGGATCCACTCGGCTGCTGGCAACAGTGCACCTTGCGGAGTCGCCATGTTGCGCTACTCGGTCGTCCGGGAAATCGGTGCTGGCAGAACGATGCCCACGGACGCCTGCACCTGGATGGGCTGTGGCAGTGTCGGGCTCATCTCTGCTGTCGTTGTCGTGTCGACCACTGGTAGCCCGGCGTCCATCGGTGCAGCAGTGGTCGCTGTGCACGTCGGCTCTGCGAGGGAGGCAGCGGTTGGCTGGAGCACAGAGGCTTGACAGGCACCGTCCTACCCTGCTGCAGCAGCAGAACCTCCTTGCGCCACACCTGGTCCTTGTACCAACGGACCAACGTGGCCTCGTTGATGACGAACAGCGCAAGGTTCGTTCCCTCCAGCAGCTCGAAGCTGTTGAACAGCCGAGCTCGCACACAGTTGTATGCCTCCAGTATCTGGCGTCAGCGGGACACGTACTGTGGCGAGCCGTCCAGTCTCGAGTCCGTGCGAGGCAGGGTTATGCTGTCGCACAACCTCATGCAAATCGTCTCGACGAGCTGACTCCTCGCAGGCGACATGGCAGGCGATCCACCGGACAAGAAGCACCTTCAACACAGTCGTATGACCGACATTAAAATATGCACATCACTGCAAATGTCTGAAAGAGAACTTCATAAGCTATGCCGGCACGTGAAAACCTGAAAGAAAATGTGCAGGCTGTCAGACATTCAACAACATTACAAAACATTTTTCTCACTCATCTCTTCATGTTTTCCACCGTGATGTGGCCCGACCGACACTGAACCTTGCTTCGACCGAAGCGACCCTGGTTCTTTTTCCGAGGCGACGGCTGAGGGGAGAACGTCAACGGCCTCCAAGGCATCGTACAGGGACCGAATGTGCCTAGCCTGCTCGTTGGTCACTGCTATGCCACTCAGTGACAGGAGAGCCTCGGCCAGGGCATCGACCCTGTCCCACCCACTGATGCCTCGGGAATCGGAGGCTTCGGCAACTTCGCCTCGTCGCTGTGCTTGGGCGATTCCTTCATCAGATGCACAGTCATGTAAATACAATGCTGAATTGTGGTATCACCGACTGCTGCAACGAGGAAGACATATTAAATGCACACAGGGCTGCTATGTCCATATCTTACCTTGATAAAAAAATCTGACTTAGCCGAAGATGACATATCCCAGCGCCAAAGGCAACCCTCTAAAAGCCCTTAGGTAACTGTAAATAACGCGGTAACTCTATAAATGTTGATGTCCACAAGCAACATACAACATCATGCAGTATTAAAACAGTTTTATGTTTCATTTTGGCACGGATCTCTAAGGTTATAGCTTATCAAGTGATTTGGTTGAATACTATGATTTGACTTAGGCGAGGAAAAACACATTATCTCGGATCAAATGGACTTCTGTCCGAGTTGAGCGAAGATCCGACTTAGGCGAGATTTACAGCATTTACAATTTCTTATAGAAATTTACATTTATAAATGGTAACAGTCCCAGTACACACACAAAGGGTTTATCACCTGACAACACATGGGTGAAAAACCCTTCTGTACTGCCCCTTTACATAACCCAGGTTGGTTTCCTTTGTTCATCATTTCTCTTATCTGCTCTTTCAGTCCCTAAATTCTCTATTTACACCAGTTTTATTACCAGCCTAAAACCTGACTGGTAATTGCAATTGGTACCTGCCTACCAAATGGTTTATGGAGAAGTGGGTTTGAAGGGTTTGATCTTTGTTGCATCTCAAGTGATGGATGAGCTAATTACCTGTATTGCAGATTAGGCTTTCAAAGTAATTAGTTTTAATGATTTGTTAAAATTAGAAACAGGTGGTGAATTTGCGAATACAAAACATAACACATTTTAATGTATATATATATATTGATTGAATTTCAACATAATAAAAGTGACACTTATTCACTGGCATTTAAATAAATTACGAGACAACTCAGACACCAAATAAAAAAATTCAAAGATATACCGCACACACTTTATTTCAACACAAATATACTTTTATAATATATAAAATAGTGTTACTTTTTATACTGTTACACTGTGTCTGTTACTTTCTTTCCTCTAACTATAACAAGACAGATGTGTATCTGGAGCCTAAGGAAGTTTGTAAAACAAATTAAAGTTATTAAATTGTTAACTATCACTCCAAAATCCAAATACACCGGTAGAATTGTCATTCACTTTTAATGAAATAAAAACATTGTCACTGTTATGTAATGGGATCTGATTATCCAGCATTGCCCTGCTGCTGATTGATGGGTAGTTAGTTATTTCAACAAAGAAGACTGTACCCTTCGTAGTCATTCAGTCATTTGATGATTATTTGATTTATACTCATACATACATCATTTAGCAATCTTGGTGTTGGAACCCTTATCAATACCAATGGCAATGCCAATGGCATTCACATTGTCAAATGGGAATGGTCATCACTCAGTGATTTTTATAATACAAATGTTCAACAGAAGCTAATAAAATGTCACGTTCCGCAATAATGTCACCCTTTTCACGACGCAAATTGTCAATTTCGTCGTATAACATCTTGCGTTCACTTCTCTCAACTGGTTTACGCAAACCAGATGCAGGTGTTGATGCCAACAGTGGTATATCTGGGACTGGTGATGATGGAACAGCAGAGGGATGAACAGGTGATGAGACATCAGCTGGTGGCACAGTCGTCTCGGCATAGATGGTGTCATCTAGCTCCTGGATTCCTGAAATCTCAAACTCGACATCTCCTGACATATCATCCTGTACTTCTCTGAACAACTTTGCTCGCTTCATTGCGCTGTTGAAACGTTCCAACCGTTTCTTTCCCTTTTCGAGGGAGTAGCTCTGCATATATACAAACTGATTGGGCACGTAGTCAGGATGTGTTGGCTGTGAGCTTGGTTTACCTAAAACAAATGTCAATTGCTTAACCAGTTGTCTTCCAGTCTTAGTACTTCACATTACAGGTGTACATGGTAGGTGCCCCTGCTAAAAATGTACTACAGTTTATTATGGTAAACCATGATACATCCATAGTAAATCACAGTAAATATGTTATTCAATGTAGTAAGCCATGGTAAAATAGGATATTCACCATAGTAAAATTAAGTATTCACTATAGTAAACTTTAGTATATACTATGGTAAAACATTCCGCAAAACACTGTAGTTGATAGTATTTACTATAGTAAACTATAGTAAATTTACTCTAGTAAACCATAGTAATTTTTAGCAGGGGCTACAGTAGAGGGGTGGGTGACACTGATGGTTTAAGTGATGTAACATGCTGGCCACCAGGCCTCAAACCAACAGCAGTCCTTCAATTATCTCTGTATCAATGTGTCAGGTAGATAAGCCTGGTCATTTGGTTAAATATGCATATCTAATGGATGTAGGAGAGTGATTAGGTGAACAACACAGAGGGGGGGACACATGTTAGTAATTATAGATAGACAGGCCAGTCAGATTACTAGACAGAGCCTGAGCCTGAGGATGGACCTTTCTGACAGTGACAGATAGACAGGCCAGTCAGTACTACTAGACAGAGCCTGAGGATGGACCTTTCTGACAGTGACAGATAGACAGGCCAGTCGGTACTACTAGACAGAGCCTGAGGATGGACCTTTCTGACAGTGACAGATAGACAGGCCAGTCGGTACTACTAGACAGAGCCTGAGGATGGACCTTTCTGACAGTGACAGATAGACAGGCCAGTCGGTACTACTAGACAGAGCCTGAGGATGGACCTTTCTGACAGTGACAGATAGACAGGCCAGTCGGTACTACTAGACAGAGCCTGAGGATGGACCTTTCTGACAGTGACAGATAGACAGGCCAGTCGGTACTACTAGACAGAGCCTGAGGATGGACCTTTCTGACAGTGACAGATAGACAGGCCAGTCGGTACTACTAGACAGAGCCTGAGGATGGACCTTTCTGACAGTGACAGATAGACAGGCCAGTCGGTACTACTAGACAGAGCCTGAGGATGGACCTTTCTGACAGTGACAGATAGACAGGCCAGTCGGTACTACTAGACAGAGCCTGAGGATGGAGCTTTCTGACAGTGACAGATAGACAGGCCAGTCGGTACTACTAGACAGAGCCTGAGGATGGACCTTTCTGACAGTGACAGATAGACAGGCCAGTCGGTACTACTAGATAGAGCCTGAGGATGGACCTTTCTGACAGTGACAGATAGACAGGCCAGTCGGTACTACTAGATAGAGCCTGAGGATGGACCTTTCTGACAGTGACAGATAGACAGGCCAGTCGGTACTACTAGATAGAGCCTGAGGATGGACCTTTCTGACAGTGACAGATAGACAGGCCAGTCAGTACTACTAGACAGAGCCTGAGGATGGACCTTTCTGACAGTGACAGATAGACAGGCCAGTCAGTACTACTAGACAGAGCCTGAGGATGGAGCTTTCTGACAGTGACAGATAGACAGGCCAGTCAGTACTACTAGACAGAGCCTGAGGATGGACCTTTCTGACAGTGACAGATAGACAGGCCAGTCAGTACTACTAGACAGAGCCTGAGGATGGACCTTTCTGACAGTGACAGATAGACAGGCCAGTCAGTACTACTAGACAGAGCCTGAGGATGGACCTTTCTGACAGTGACAGATAGACAGGCCAGTCAGTCTACTAGATAGAGCCTGAGGATGGACCTTTCTGACAGTTGGTGATATTTTACTTCCCCTGGTATAATTCTCGTTACACTTCTTCTAGTCAACCAACTTCAACATTTTGAAGATCAGTCGTGTACAAATACACTTAATCATATTTATATGACAAGTTTTCCAATACATATGTAATTATACAAAATGATACTAACCAGTAATGAAATGCTCCCCGCACAACACGGCATGTTTAGAAGGCTCCCACTTGCTGCCATCAATATTTTCACGGCCTGTAATCACCGTTTCCTGCGCTCAACATCTCTTGGAAATACGTGGTATGATATTTTCTTTCCTGGCTTCAGATTGTGGTTAGTGCAACCGAAAGCAACGCAATGTTTAGGCATGACAGTATGCTCCGATCTCTACTCCGTGTATACTGTCAATGGACTCATTCACCTAGCATTCACCGAGCTCTTGTTGCTTTGCACTCTGGGAGAATGGCAAGTCGAGAATTATCGCTCACGCGAATTGATTGCCGTAAACTTTTTGCTAGTCGTCGGCTTTCTTCTACTACTTCAGTGTGTCATGTAGTTCTAGATTATTTCCAGCATATCTATGCCTTTGTTCACGCGGCCGTGATATCAGTCAAAGACCAAGTAAACAAAAAAACAACTCAAATTCCATGGTGGAAGACATGCATTCCTCCGAGGCTAAGTCTGTCAGGATTATGCATAATTTACCTTCTAGAAAGTTAGCTATGCCGGACGTTTATAAACAATATAATTACGTATATAACGTCATACCCTGTAGTGTCATATGGTACAAGATTATCATTTCGGTACTGAATACTCAATACTAACCTTCTTGCGATCTGACTTGGCAGCGCGCTCGACCGAAAATGTGCGGCGTTTCGACGGCTGAGCCTGTGGCTGGGCCTGTTGTCTGAAACTAAATATTGTCGGTACTGCTCCGATCTTCAAAACCCGATGTCGCCGACGTTTCGACGGGTCTTGTCCCATCAATTGATGAAACATATCCACTTCGAAACACGTTTCTTCGAAATGTGCCGAACACAGAGAACTGTACTTCGAGGGCTTCCAGCCAGCCCGTCCGCAGTTATGAATCCACTTCTTTAGGCTTGGCAGTCTTGACTTGGAGTAAGCAGTAGCCAGCCCTTTCCTAAGGCTAAGCTAAGGCTAGCCTAAGACTACAATGCTTGGCCCATAGTATCATAGTAATAGGCTATTAATTAAACAAAGAGAAAGTCTAGCAACTCTAAACTACTACTTTGACTGTTGTGTTGTAGTGATTTAATTTCAGTAATATGGAATAAGTCACAATATAGCTCCGATGACATCATCACGATGTCGATGACGCGGCGCCAGTGGCTTAACCAATAGTCACAGATCGGTCAAATAATCGTATCATGATTTTTGAATGGCTCAAAAACCATATATGGCGCCCGAATTCGCCGAACATTTTTCAACACAGACTAGCATAAATCCATATAGATCAGGCTAAACACTAAATATGTTCTCTTAGACACACTTAAATAGCTTAATCCGACCTGGTTTTGTATACGCGCATGCGATTTCATCGACACGCAATGCCTGACAATGGTGAAACTTCAATTTTTTGGAACGGCTCAAAATCATAGATGGCGCCCGATTCTGCCAATGATTTATCAACACAGACTAATATAAACCTAGTAGATCTTGCTAAACACAAACGATTTCTTCTTATACTAATGCAAATGTGCTAACTTTACTAATGAAAAACAGCTATGTCGTCAAATCGATAAAATCTAGCTGAATATTTGGTCAAATTTGAAAAAGAAAGACACGTAAATAAAATTCGACTTACCACCAAAATGAATCCATCAGCAGATGACGTCAACGACCAGATAAAGCGCACGAATCCAAGAGTTAAAACAAAGCACTACCCGGGCGGTGCGTAAACGACACGGCTAAATCGTGAACGGCCGCGGCGCACGGAAAATTACGTAGCGAGCAGAATCCTTTGAAGTGCCTAGTTTAAACAATCGTTTAAAAATACGGTAAAAATTACCGTTATTTATCTTACGCACCCTATTTTATGTACATCTACTTTAATATGATATGCATGTTATAGTTGTAAGCTTATTAGTAAAGACACAGCGGCCCGTCGAAAATAGGCATGTTGCACGCTGTTTGGCGTTCAAAATGGAACAGCGCAGTTAGCAAACAAGCGCACGAGCTGGACCCGTATTCTCGAACGACTTACGAATTTCATAGCGCCATTTTTACATAAAAATGATGTCAAAAGAGCGTAAGTTACGATTTTTTCGTAATTGCTATTCTCGAAACATTTACGATACGATCATTCGCAAAAATGGCGTATATTTCATCGCAAAGTTACGCCTACGCAAGAGGTCGCGTAACTTTTTCGTAACTTGTCAAGTAGGCACTTCAACGAATTCTGCTCGCGCCGTTTTTTTCGCGTGCGTCATTTTCTGTTGCAACTGCGCTGTGCCGTTTACTCAGCTTCTTGGTAGCGTTTTATTTCAACCCGTCGTGTCGCGCGCTTTCAACGGTGGTATACGTCATTTATTGCGGGATTCTTGCAGACGGTAAGTAGAAGTTTATTTGCGTCGATTTCTGTTTACAATTTGACCAAAATTAAGCGAACTGTTGTCAATTAGACGACATAGCTGTCATTCATTTGCAAGTTTTACAGTTTTGGCATAAATTGGCAGAAATGATGTGTTTATTCACATCTATAGGTTTTATTCATTCAGTGTTGAAAATTTCGTTGTTCCAACAGATTCCGACATATACTAGATTTTACGCCGTTCAAAATGTGACTGTTTTGGCCGATCTGGCTCTGTCAGACCGAGAGCGCGTCACAGGAGTCTATCAGATCATAATCATATCTTGTTTATCTTAATTTAAATCCCTACAAAAACAACAGTGAACACCTGTTTTACCTTTTAGATATAATTTATTTGATTAATCACTGATTAATATACAATTTCTCAGTTATTTGCTGTTACAACGTCGCAAAGACACATTAGTAAATTGTGTGTGATTTAATGATACTAATGTGTGTTTGTCAATTTTTATTGAACGCTGAAATTGCATAAATACCGTATTTGAAAGCGGCGCCACCCCTACACTACTAGCCAATGCAAAATTCCACAATAAAAAGTAAACAAGCGGGATCAGCCAACAAACGGGACCGATTAGTAATTCACCGCAGTAATTTGTAGATTGACTGCGTGCTACACAATTACAATTTGTGTAGGCACGTTTAATTACACTTGAAACCACAATTTCTATTTCAGAAGACCACAATATTGCAGACATTAATTCGATGGCATGAAAATCTATATATTAATGTAAAAAGGACACTATTTATTGATATAAACATATTTCATTTATTATTTATCATGACCATGGGACACAAATTTTGCCAAATTTATCTAATGTTTCATATGTACATTATGTTAATGTTCCACCACATCTACGTAAAAGTTAATAGGTAAATAAGCTGGGCTGCCACTTTCAGATATATATGCTGCTTGAGAAATGCTACATTAAGTGCATCAATATTATGACAACTCGTGATAGATTGCATCATTTATTCAAGCATTGACAATACCATCCAAAACAAATATGTAACTATTACAATGTAAATGATAATGATGTATATAAATTATATATATATATGTATCTAAAATTAAATATATATGTACTAAGCTATTATATATAATATGTTTGAATACACCTACTTTTGTGTCTACAAAATAACATAACAGTTGTAAATATAATGTGTGAGTGCACCTGTATTGTTGAAATAAGTTTGATCTTGAAAATAGTGCATATACACTAAACCTCAGATATAACAATATATACACACAGGCCGACCTAACAGTCATAGTTATGGAGAAATCAATTGTGTCTGTTTCTATTTTCTAGGTAGTCATAAATGGAAAATATTGTTGACTATGACAATTACGGGCTGATATAAAATTACTGTAAATTTTTGGCACATCCTACTTTCCAGGTGCCAATAATCCAATTTTTTTCCTCACCAAACCGACTTACCAACGGAAGACATAACATTTATTTTGACCTTGTAGTTGTTTTACAAAATGTAACAACTGAATAAGTTTAAAGAAGATTGCTAACATACTGCCTTTACCAGTAGATCTTAGTACACCAGGTCATTGATTTTGATATAGTTTCCAAAGCGGTTGATCTGCATCATAGAAATCCGAAATAGAAATTTCAACACCTTGCTTGTTATTTCATCATCCAAATCGTTGATATATATTAAGAATAATATAGGACCTAATACTGATCCCTGTGGTACCCCATCAACTACTACACGTTGTCTTCTGTCAATCAGCCATTGTTCTATCCAGTTTATTATACCATTTCCTATGCCATGGGCCTTTAGTTTAAGCAATAATCTTTGATGTGGTACTTAGTCGAAAGCTTTTTGAAAATCTAAGTAGACGATATCTACTGGTGATCCCTCATCTACCCACTTAGTGATGTCTTCCAAAAAACATAACATATTTGTTAAGCATGACCTCGCTTTAAAAAAACCATGTTGAGATGGGTTTATCAAGTTTTGTTTAACAAGAAAATCCACCATGTGATCTTTAATTAGTCTTTCTAATAATTTACAAATCACTGATGTTAAACTCACTGGTCTATAGTTCTCTGACTTGTTTCTCGAACCTTTTTTGAATAACGGTATAATGTTTGCTTCTTTCCATTCTAAAGGAACCACTCCCTCTTCTAATGACAAGTTGAAAACTGTTGCAAGTGGTATGCTAATTTGTTCTACAATTTCCAATAGTAGTTTGGGTGGAATACTATCCACTCCAGGTGATTTATTATCCTTCATAGCCCTTATTTTCTTAGCTACCATTTCCGGGGTTACAATTAATTGTCCTAAATAGTCTGAATCTGCCCCCTTGAACTTAGCCTCTGGTATTGGCAGTGAACTAATATCTTCCCTGGTAAACACTGAACTAAAGTACTCATTCAGATCTTCTGCCATTAAGAATCCCTCTGATATTATATTTCCAGCACTATCTTCTAGAGGACCGACCTTATCTTGAACTTTCTGATTGCTTCGAAAAAAACTCTTGCTGTCATGTTTTAGATTACTAGCTAATTGTTGTTCATAGCTTCTCTTTGAATTTCTAATTTCAGCTGTAGCTTGGTTAAGTGCTTCTTTATAACTGTTGTAGTCTTCATCATTTCCAGTACATCTATATGACTTCCACATCATTTGTTTATACTTAATTTTTCTAATGGCTTCTTTCGATAAGTGTTTCTTTTTGGACCGTTTTCCTTGTTTTTTGAAGGGTACAAATTTATCGACTATGCACTTAATTTCACTCTTTAATATATTCCAGCATTCTGTTGCCGTCTTATTTTTCAGTGTGTTATTCCAGTCTATCTTTGCTAAATATTTCCTCATGTCCTTATACCTTCCTTTGTGGAAATTTCTCCTATACTGCTTTTTACTATTCCTTTCTGATTTTACTTTGATGGTAAAATGTATCTGGTTGTGATTGCTACTCCCCAGTGGCTCACATATCTTGATATTGTCAACTAATTCATTCTGTGAGGACAAAACTATGTCTAACACATTCTCACCCCTGGTTGGTTCTAGCACATGTTGAGAAAGGAATGTATCTTGAACTAAAACTAAAAACTTGTAGTCCTCTCTCCCCATACTCTGTAGAGATTTCCATTGTATATGCCCATGGTTAAAATCCCCCATAATAATACAGTCCCGTTTGCTTACTTCCCTTATAGCGTTTTGTATTTTTTCATTCTCTTCTATGCTTATGTTTGGACTTCGATAAACTAACCCAACTGTTAACGTTGAGTTTCCTGTAACTATGTTACACCAAACAGCTTCTTCGCAATCTGCTTCTCTTTCTAATTTAATTTCATAAGCCTGAATAGATTCTTTAATATATAAAATAACTCCACCTCCCTTTCTTACTATTCTATCTTTTCTAAACATTACATATCCTGTCAGTCCCAATTCAGCATCTGATATATCGGTGGTGGTCTAGGATTCGGTTATACCTATTATATGAGAGTCAGTGTCTTCTACCACAATGTTTAGTTAATTTCTTTTGTTTACTATACTCCTTGCATTTAAACAAACACATTTATATCCAGCTTCAGAAGAGTTTTCCAGACTGTTTTTTGCTGATTTATTTGTGCTGTCTTTATCTATGCCTCCATTTTCAGGCTTTTCTGTGAGTCCTCCCTGCGAATCTAGTTTAAATAGATGCAACCTGTCCCACTGTCAACAGATTGCAGCAGGTTCTCTGAAAAAACTGCTGCCCCCTTTCCACTGAGATGGAGGCCATAAATCTGTGAATCCCACCCCCTCTTCTTCACATATCTGCTCAGCTAGTGCATTGATCGCCATCCTCTTGCAGTTTCTATACGTTGCCCCCCTTCCTCCCATTACTGGCAAAATTCCTGACAAAATAATCTGTTCAACTCTCGTCTTCTTTAGCTTCCTCACTAACTGTCTATACTTCTGTACTATCGCAGTTGTTCCCTCCCTGTCTGCATTATTTTTTCCTACATGTACCAGTATAGATCCCCCCTTGCCATGTCCCAATACCTTCTCTACCCTGTCAGTTACATGTTCAATCCTAGCCCCCGGTAAACAAACAACGACGTCCTTCCCCTCGCTCAGTGTCTTGTCCGTCTTTCTCATAATGGAGTCGCCCATAAACACCCTCTCTTTCCTCATTGCCCCCTCAATCACTGCCTTAGAATAGCTCCTCCTTCGGTTTGCATCTGTCTGGTTGTTGTCTTTCCCCCTGTCGTCTTCTCTCCTGTCACATTCTCTTCCGATCCATTCTTTCCTGTCGCTTTTTCACTTGTCACTTTTCCTCCTGTCAGCATCCCTTTTATCGACTTCTCTTCTATCACATTTGCTCTAACTTCCTTTCGTCCCTTCTTCTTTCGTCCCATCTCATTTTCCTCTCTCCTCTCCCGTTCCATCTTCCCTCCCTCCTTCTCTACGGTCACTTTCTTCCCTGTCACCTTCAAGCTTGTCATGTTTTCTGTTGTCGATTTTCCAATTTCTTCCCCTCCAATCACCTTCCCTCCTCTCAATCTCCTTTCCTCAGTTTTCTTGCCACTGCTATTCTCCTTCAGTCTTGCAGTATTCTCGCCTCTCTCCCTGTCGTCTCTCTCCATTCGACCTGCCTCCTTGCTAATTCCCATCTCCATTCCCTTCACTATATCTGTCTACCTAACTATCTCCTTCTGCAGACACTCCACCTTCCAACACCCAATGCACTGAAAGGTGAATCCTTCCTCCATGGTTTCTGCCCATGACTTTCCACACCCGGACAATGCAAAATCTACCCAGCTGTGGCAGTGATCGCATACCAAGTGTCGCTTTGCCTTGACTTGCCGCTTGCAAGGTGCCATGTCCCGATCAGAATTTATTTAATAACTTAACTAACTTAGTCTTTATAAAGACTGTTTCCTGTGTACTACAGCACACTTTAGGTTACAAATTTCAATTACACAGCCGACTATTTATCCTATCACGAATGCTAACATTACCGGTAGTGACCTAATTTAAATACAATCAATTACGTTATGTTAGGCTGCTTTATTTATTTAGGTTACGCTGCCCGACTATCGCCCTTGCTTAATTTTAACAACAATGCTACCTAATCAAAATATCTAGCAAGTACTGGCTTACACAGATATTATCTTATGTAAGTATTCTACCACATAATCAGGTTTGTTAAATCTTGTTTACAACTAGCAAAGCCGCCTAAGGCTAAGTGAGTTACCCTATTATCACTCACTATACTAAGGTGTTCTAAAATACATTAACTAACTAACTTTAAGCACAACTGCTACTCAATATATGTTTATTGCAACTTTATGAATGATATTAAGGCAAGAATAATACTTATCAATCAGTAATTCCACTTGTTTATCAACTTTTCTGCACCACCAATTTCTACGATCTATCTCCGCCAAATATAGCCTCGAATTTGCTAATGACACCACAAATAGTTTTTGTAGTCAGCATGCTGTTTTTGAAATTTATATGTAATCAGAATGACAATGTGTATAGTCGTGGCCTGTATTCCTGAAAATCAGTGTCAACGATATAAATAAGCCAGAATATTTACTTGTCCGCCGGACAAGTAAGTTTTGAAATCTACTTGTCCACCAAAATTTTAACTTGTCCGAGTGGTTGTCAAGGGGAATCGAAGCTTCGCAAAAAACTACAAAGTCTCTTATTTTTATGACAACATAATGTTCCTGCGGTTTCGTTGCATGTGCTGAGTGACTTATGATGAAAGACATCATTTGATTTAATCTGCAAATTTTGAAATTGCCAAATTATATTTGCAACTATTTTCTGGTCCATTATCATTATTATTCATCATGAATATTAAAAGTATACATGTTACATGACAATATTTTAGTGATGTTGATATGAACGCTGTTGTTAATAACAAATAATTACTATGATGATAGAAATGAGACAATTGTTTTCCTTGCAATTTGTTATAAAAAATGTTGCAAAAACTGTTTATGCTTAATATGGTATATATATAACACTGCTGTAAAATGTTGGCATCAGTTTGTCATTGAATTTCATTGGTCGTGTTCCTGATGGTTGAGTGGCATCTTTTGACAAAAGGCCGTGCGTCTTGCATAATTCGGTTTCGAAAACTCGGTTATGGTTAAAATTAATGTTACATAGACACAGCAACACTTCTGAAATGTCATTAATATTCCGTTTATCAACCACCACCATAGATTTACCGGAGAGCCAGTTACAAGTTTTGAAAATTTTCACCGATCTGGACTGGATCGGCTAACGTTGGAAGACTGCCGAGTCCGCGTGGGTTAGGCGTAATACTGGTTAGAACTATATAATTATTCAAATAACAGTGTACTATTTCAAAATTTCATCAAATATGATCCGTGAGTGGAAGCAAGTTGTACGTCGGCTAAACTGAAAATTTTGGTGAAATGCAGCCTCGGTCAACGATGGCTGATGCGGAGTCTGTCCTACGCGTATGATAGAGCTAGGTCGGTGCGCTCAGCGGATGACCCTGTTAACGCAGGCACTAAACTTGGTCGAACACTGACGTACAACACACTGGCGGCGGAACGACAAGACGCCGAAACACTAACAAAATTGCAACGCGCGCGATTGCTAGCGAACTTCATTTACGTTTGAATTTCCTACAGTAAAAAAGTTTGCAATGTTGCAAGCGTCACTATTTAGTGTACATTTTAATTTGTCCACCGGATAACCATATAGAGTCATTTTACTTGTCCGGGCCAAAAATCACTTGTCCCAGACAAACGGACAAGTGCTATTTCAAACGCTGAGTGTAAATGAGAAGATGGATTACTGAGAGGAAGTTTTTGGGGTAGGCAGGTCTGATGACTGCTAAAAAACAATCAGGAAACATAAAAATGTTGATGCCATTGCCAATTTTATAGGTGAATTTTCCAAAATAACATCCATGACATTTCAACCAGGTTTATTAACAACTGCAGCTGCAGCTACCTGCCATTTTAATTTTAAAAAACTTTAACCCACCGACTCAGATGGAATTGAACAAATTGACATAAAATTCCCAATATGATGTTGGCACGGTATTATGCGATGCACGAAGTTTGGACACAACGATAATTATACCCAGTACCAGACAATCATTTTGTTGACTAGATGGGTGATGTTTGAGTTAAGCAATCTACTTCATATTCCATTAACTTCCTATATTCTACCTGGTTACCATTCTATCTACCCTAGCTTATGATTACCCCTTGGCCCTAAGCGTCAAGGGGTATGGCAATAATAATGTCCCGAGGCCGAGCTTGCGGCTGTGAGTGTGAACAGTGATGGTCGTGCGGCATGATGCTCGAACAGGAGATTTTCGATATAAATGCATTCAATCTATCTGCATCAGATATTGATATACCATATACATCTTAAAGCAACAGAACTTGGAACTACGTGACAACAGAACTTGGAACTACACTGTACGTGACAACAAAATACACAAATGGTAAAAACGCAGCAATCAGCTGCAATGCCAACTTACAACGTTACGTGTCAAGCAGGACTTTTGCTACTTCACGATCCGATTTCGCGTTTTATGTCAGCCTTCAGACGATCCCACTGTCTCTTCTGCTCTTCCAAATGAACTCGTGTAACACCCCAGAGTTTGTCATCTTCCTTTTTCCTTTTCTTTACCACTGAAGATAATACTAGTTACAACCTTTTCTTGTCCGCCATTACACACAGTGACAACAAACTCGCTACTAAGCGTTCACATGATCACATATCACGTGATACACAGTTCTATCTCTTTAAACATCGCAAATTAGAAGCCATGCCTTTGAAATCGGCATGCTGCCTTGTAAGCAACTGTTACAAACTTGTATCATAACAATTTCACCAACAAAAATGGTTCATTAAAACATATTTAGGTTAGTACATTATAATAGATACCATTTATACTGTATAACAGTGTTTTAAAATGTTTCTTTAAAGATATATATATGCTTTTGTCATTTTTACTAGATCATTAAGAAAACAATTCTGACTATGTGATTGGATGTCATATTACTAGTATATTCATATTTAGTTAATTAGTACCTGCAGTTCAGTAATATGTTTGGAATTATAAACATTGTCCCCCAGATGCATATACATTTATCATTTACATGCACACACATAAATGCACGCATGCACGCACACACACACACACACACACACACACACACACACACACACACACACACACACACACACACACACACACACACACACACACACACACACACACACACACACAAACAGTGTAGTTTAATTTGATTATTGAAAGAGCAAGAATGGTGTGGTACAATTCAAGTACACCAAACATACTTTGACATATGATATAACAACATGATTGTGTTGTGACTTGCAGTATCAACAGTAATGCAGTGATGTTGTTTGGTGTTGTAGCCGAATGCGAAGGTGAGGTTCCTAGAATTAGGATGGACAAAGCCGCGGAGGGAGAGCCTCAAGTCAGAGAGGTTAGTCTCAAACATCATGTTTATTTTGAATTATTCATGTTTATGCACATAGGTTTTATATAGCATACCAGCGCTCGAAATTCATCAAATTATCTACTTGTCCAGCAGACAAGTAGAACCAAACGTTCACTTGTCCATACAACAGTTCACTTGTCCCACGAACAACTAACTTGAAATCAAAAGCTACTTCCCCGTAATTAACCATTTCAGTACGACAGGCTGGATTTCCGGCCACATTGTCTACGATGCTTCAGTAAGAAAGGCCCTTTCTTCGGCTTTGACGATGTCTGCTATTCAAGTCGTTTTTACTCATAATTATCCACTATGTGAAGCCACTTTTTGTGTACGGTTGTCAAGACGAATAAATTAGCTATTCAGCAGTGGTCATCGTTTATTATCACTCAATAATAGTTTACAGAGATTTACACGGTTTTTAATGATGGATTATCAAAATCTGCGGTGGCCACAATAGCTGACGGCATTACTTTAACTAGCGATTTACCACCGCATGTTTTGGACAGATTATTTGATAGTTTTAGCAGAGAAACTTTGTTGGATGTTGACGATCAACACAATAATGATGTCGGCGAACTTAGTATACAACTGTGTTCAGCAACTGTAAAAACATTGAAATCTTGGCGGCCATCTTGGATTGCTGGTTATCATGACATCGGAATGTAAAGTGATAGGGCTCATTTTACTTGCTGATTATCATACTTTCCGAAAATATATAACATTCCTATTCATAAAATGCATTTTTGTTGCTCAAATCTCGACTTGAAGAGTGGTAGTAGATTGTCTTACATATTCACTGGGAATGCAGTATTCAGTGGTCACAGCTGGTCAGGGCTGTAGTACTGAAATGGTTAATTTAGTTCTTGCTCTTTTAACCATTTCAGTGCTGCGTTTCTGGCCACTTAGTTACCACTAAATACTAAGTTTCCTTTGAGCTTTTAGTGAAACGGTAACACTTTTCAACTTCACTTTTTATACAGAAGGGTGCATTTTTAAATAGGAACAGAACACCATATATATATTAATAAACTAGGTTTATCAAAGAATACTGTAAATATACAAATTGTGAGATTGGTTGCCATGGAAACCAAGAAAGTCAAGATGGTGGAACACACTCAGTTAGGTTTTTGTTTATAAGAATCATGGTTGTCATAGAAATATACATTTTTAGTAGGAACACCACATACTGTAAATCCTGTATTTGTAACCGCAGCTTCAATTACAGTAATATGTCCCCTAATTGATGATGATGACGGCAACATTGGGGGTACGTCTTTAAAAACAGTAATTTGTCGAAAAATATTGTGGAAGTTGGCTCACTGGGTTGTCAGTAGTAACTTTGGCATTTGTGTCAAATCCGGACCCACCTCGATATTGCCACCTCAGTGCATTAATGCCATCACTCAATGTTATCCCAGGCATAATTACATTTAAGATATTGTGTCGTAGCGCACGTTTGACGCGTAAATAGCACCCCTGTTTATCTCAACATACACTGTTATATCGCTCATTTTATGCGCACGATGCAGTAACGCACGACCGCTGTGGCACAGACTAGCGCAAACCTGGTCGCTATTTGGGCTATAAAAGTGAGCTAAAACACAATATTTTTAAATAGAAATAAGCCCGGGATGATGTTGAATGATACTTTCATAGAACTAACACACTGAGGCAGACCTGCCTATCATTCTGGATTGTCCGGAATCATTCCGGAAACACAACCTCAAATTACGGTATTACAGCGAGGGATGAAAATATTACGGATTCTTTCGTTGTCACAATGATCGTCAATCACTTCCGTTCTCCTCAAATTTAGCTTCCACTATATTCAACAGGTGGCAACATATATATGCAGCTTGTTGTGACATGGTTTTTCATTCGCTGTTTCTGGTCGTAATCTGACCAGTAGGAAACAGCGTTACGATAAATTCACATTTCCGCGCTCAAAAAAGAAGAAGTCACGCGGCACAAAATGATGGCGGAGATCGAGATGACACAACACCACCAGCCAAAAAGAAATATGTGCTGCAAAAGTTTATAACAGCATACTGACGGCACTCTAACCAGATATATCTTGTGTGGACACAACTAATCGTGTCACTTGTGTAGAATCTGGACAAACCTTGATTTCGCCATTATAACTTGAGTTTTGCGTAACTTTGATACCTCACTGGGGCTGCCTGATTGAAACTATAACTAATCTGTAATTGGTCACTGGCTGAGGCTTCCATGTTCCTTTTCTGGTACAATACACAATATCTACTGGTAGGGGATAGTCTCAAGGGCACTTCTCAAAACCACATCTCTAGATAGTGTACAAATTTTGCATTTGGGGGGGCTATGTCAGCCTTGTTCTCATGTGATGTAGAGTTACCACAAGGAGAAAACTTGTCTCCTTTGTTATTTGCTATTTACCTGGATGATTTTGAACAGAGTGTTAAACATAATTATAAGGGACTTGAGATGGCAGCTGGTGAAATTTACAACCTTAGAAAAGATGATGCTTTCTTGAAAATGTATGTTCTACTATATGCCGATGATACTAGAATGATTCAATCATATACAGATGTCTTGTGTATAGCGGAACTATATCAACTCTTCTTATGGCTGACATTTGGTTGTTTCAGGATGACCCCTTAAAATGTATGCCCAACTGTCCAGGGGTCTAGTGGATGCTGGCTGGGAAGCTATTCCCCTTCCCAAAACATCTGTCACTTGCGGAGTCTGTGTCTTGCCTGGATATCTATTTTTATGCAGTTGTTCTATATAAGCAGGAAGTTTGTGAAATTAGTTATTCTTAGGCCACAAAAAAGTAATTCCCAGTTACTCATCAATGCATGTATTTAAAAACAACATTTTATTATAATTATTCCTCTAAATGCAAGACATTGTGCAATAAGTGAACAGTAAACATGTCAACATTTTGCTTCCATCATAACCCTTTATGGTCTGTAACTATGATTCACCAAAAACATTTTATTAATAATTACCTACAGGGCTGTTTGATTTCTGCCCGGCAGAAACTGTTTCTGCCCGGCAGAAACGGCAACAATAGGAAATACATGCCATTGATAGGCAAACGTGTTCTTTTTATAGAAAACGTCAGTTTCTTTCTGTACCTGTCTATGTATGAAAACCATTTGTCCGCCATGCTCACAATAAACATCACATGAATGATAAAAGGAAGATCACTGCCACTTAACTTGTGGATTATTATTATTATAAAACTGTTCTGCTACTGCTTGGTGGACAGTTAATTAGTGGCTCAAGTTCAAATACATAGGACGTTTTTGACACCTGCATGGTAGTTTAGGCTCAGTAGTGTGCTGGCAGCTACTAAACCTGTAGGTTTGTGTAAAAAGGATAGTTGGCAGAAGAACTAACTTCAAAGCACCATTGCATCCATTTAGCCATGCAGCATTCACACTGTCCCAGTGTCTGATGCTACCTTTTGCTCTCAAATAATTTGTCCTCTTAGTTTTACACAAACTTCAACAGCCGTTTTCTTAATTTTCACTTTTTGAACCCTACCATATTCAATGCTCCATAACTTAGCAAATTTTTGTAGCAGTCATAATTTTTGAAACCGTGTAAAGCATCCTACCCAACCTTTATAAGAATGTAAGAAAACAATGTTACAATTTTTCCGACTTATCACTCATTTTGTCACATATCGACGTATTAGTCCAAAGGACTTCAGGGCTTCTTGGCCCATTTTTTTTCAAAAACTGTTCAGTAACTTTCTCTAATTTTGCACAGATGTATCTTAGGGTGCTGCCACTATACAAAAGAAATCTGTATTTGATTGAATCATTCTAAGGGCACCTAATGACCCCCCCAAAACTGGTAAATGTTCACATTTTGCCTATTTTTTTTTATAAAACTCTTCAGTGACTTTTTCTCTAATTTTGCATATACATTTCACGTGGTAGTGCCACTATACACAAGAAATCTGTATTTGATTGAATCATTCTAAGGGCACCAAAGGTCCCCTAAAATGATAAATTTGCTAACTAAATGGTCTACTGTAGCAGCAGATCTATCATGCTTCCAGTCCTTTTGTTCAACTAATCCTTTTCCCACAACCTCTGTCAAACCTCACTGTGGCTGATGGTGGAAAGTGTGACTAATCAGTAATTGGTCACTGGCAGAGGCTTGTGTCAACAGACACACAGCACCCTCTAGACCCCTGGACAGCTATGCCTACATTCTAAGGGGTCATCCCGAAACAACCAAATGTCAACCATTAGAAGAGTTGACATAGTTCCGCTATATACAAGAAATCTGCATTTGATTGAATCATTCTAGTATCATCAGCATATAGTAGAAAATGTCTACATCATCATCACTAAGGTTGTAAATTTCACCAGCTGTGGTAACGCTACTGTACACAAGAAATCTGTATTTGATTGAATCAGTCTAAGGGCACCAAAGGTCCCCTAAAATGCTAAATTTGCTAACTAAAGTGTTTGCTGCACCAGTAGATCTATCATGCTTACAGTCCTTTTGTTCAACTAATCCCTTTTCCTACAACACCTGTCACACCTCACTGTGGCTGCCTGATAGGAGCTGTGACTAATCTGTAATTGGTCACTGACAGGCTTGTGTCAATAGACCCCTGGACAGTTGTGCCTACATTCTAAGGGGTCATCCTGAAATAACCAAATGTCAGCCATTAGAAGAGTTGACATAGTTTCGCTATACACAAGACATCTGTATTTGATTGAATCATTCTAGTATCATCAACATATAGTAGAACATACATTTTCAAGAAAATGTCTACATCATCTTTACTAAGGTTGTAAATTTCACCAGCTGCCATGTCAAGTCCCTTATAATTATGACTAACAGTGTTCAAAATCATTCAGGTAAATAGGAAATAACAAAGGAGACAAGTTTTCTCCTTGTGGTAACTCTACATCACACGAGAAGAAGCCTGACACAGCCCCCAAAAATGCAAAATGTTTACACTATCTAGTGATGTGGTTTTGAGAAGGGCCCTTGAGACTATCCCCTAACAGTAGATGTTGTGTATTGTGCCAGAAACAGAATGCTATTCCCCTTCCCAAAACATCTGTCACATGCAAAATCTGTGTCTTGCATGGATATCTATTTTATGTAGTTGTTTTATATAAGCAGGAAGTTTGTGAAATTAGTTATTGTTAGGCCACAGAAAAGTAATTCCCGGTTTCTCATCAATGCATGTATTAAAAAATATGTGCCACACCATTTTATTTTCTATTATAATTATTCCTCTAAATGCAAGACTTGGTGCAATAAGTGAACAGTAAACATGTCAACATTTTACTTCCATCATAACCCGTAATGATCTGTAACTACTATGATTCACCAAAAAACATTTGATTATTAATTACCTACAGGGTTGTTTGATTTCTGCCGGGCAGAAACTTTCTGCCCAGCAGAAACGGCAACAATAGGAAATACATGCCATTGATAGGCAAACATGTTCTTTTTATAGAAAATGTCAGTTTCTTTCTGTACCTGTCTACGTATGATAACCATTTGTCCGCCATGCTGAACAATAAACATCACATCAATGATAAAAGGAAGATCACTGCCACTTAACTTGTGGATTATTATTATTATAAAACTGCTCTGCTACTGCTTGGTGGACAGTTAATTAGTGGCTCAAGTTCAAATACATCAGGACGTTTTTCACACCTGCATGGTAGTTTAGGCTCAGTAGCTTGCTGGCAGCCACTAAACCTATAGGCTTGTGTGAAAAGGATAGTTGGCAGAAGAACTAACTTCAAAGCACCATTGCATCCAATTGGCCAGGCAGCAGTCACACTGTCTCAATGTCTGCTGCTATGTTTATATATAGGCTTAATGATCCCAATACACCAATCTTTTGGCACATTGTCAGATAATAGAACTAGGTTAAACATCTTAACAATAACTATAATTAGTTCTGTGGGACTGTTTTTTTTCCTCAAAAACGGTTCAGTAACTTTTTCTCAAATTTTTCATAGACATTTCATGTGGTAGTGCCTGCTATTGTTTGATAGACTCCTGTTAAACTGGACAGTTGCCTGTAAGTTTTAAACTGTGAAACAGTGAGTCTACCTTTTGCTCTTAAATAATCTGTCCTTAGTTTTACACATAAATACATAATCTGGCATAACTTGATAAGTTTTTGTAGCAGCACATTTGTACTTCCAGTGTATCATTGCAACATAACATACATACTGTGTGCACATTTCAATGTCGTGCATGTAATATTTCCATGCAGTCCATTCTCACAAAGGACTGTAAATGAATGGAACAGATTATCTCCTGATTGTGTTGGTGCTAGTAGCGTGAATATGTTTAAAAATAAAATCGACACACACCTTGAAAAGGCGGGATACATGTAGATAAAAAGTATTGGACTCTCGATAAGCCAAAAGGCTTCCTTGTCCAACTGCCATCCAGAGTAATTTTCTGGATGGCAATCTTGTTAAATCTTGTTAAATTTGCATATATAATGTAAAACTTCAACAGCTGTTTTCTTCATTTTCACTTTTTGACCCCTACCATGTACAATGCTCCATAACTTTGCAAATTTTTGTAGCAGTCATCATTTTTGAAACCGTGTAAAGCACCCTACCCAACCTTTACAAGAATGTAAGAAAACAGTGTTACAATTTTTCCAACTTATCACTCATTTGGTCAGCCGGGGTCACACATAGACGTATTAGTCCAAAGAACTTCAGGGACACTTGGCCCAATTTTTCAGCTAATTTTCATTTGCCTTGTGTTTGCTAAAATACCCTTTCACTTGTAAACATCAACTTTTATAATAAATGCTTTTCTGTCTATCACTATAATTTTTATATCCCACATTTTCTTCATTAAAATACTTATGCCTGAAAATTACATTAGCAACTCATATATTTAATTTGTAAATCGTTAAGGTATTTAATAACTGCTTTTTCATTAATTACATATATCTTTCATTAACATCACGTGTAATATAAATAAATCGCAGGCACTCCGTCAGGTATGCAGAGCAAAATAATTGCAGGTATTGCAGTGCATATGACTATCAGATTGCTAATAAAAACTTTTACATAAATGAAATGTCGTCTTTGTAATTCAATAGCTGCAATTTGCAGAAATATTAATTACAAATTAGCTTCAGCAGTTTATAACATGCGCATATATTTACATTAATCATCCCGTGAAAGTTATCAACACACAAGGACGACCCTATGAAGTTTACGCATTAAATTCATTTATTGCCATCTACGGCTTGTCATATCCATGAGGCAAAAACCGAGAGCTTCCGTTTGGCGTGAGAAGTGATTATCGTCTTATGAATATTGTAAATATTTCACTAAAAGCAACTCATTTGACACTGTCGTTTTCATTGATAATATTGATACATTGCTGAACGATTTCAAAAATTGTTGGTAAAAACTACATATTATGGTTCCCAGTGATCCAGTATACTTCATCCGCCACACATTCACACTGTCAAACAGGAACACACAGCACAGCCAACATTCTATTACACCTTTTACGAATAAATAATTAGCTTCTGCAGTATCAAGGGTATGCTAATAAAGTCATGCCAAAATTAGTGTATTTGTATAATCTAGAAATATACAAAGATTTATAACAGAATGTCTAAAACTTACTTTTTCTTGGAGATCTTAATTCCCTCTAAGTTGTGGGGTAAGACCACATTAACATTTTACATATGCGGCCATTATAACATTTCCTGCAAAATTTGTCTTAGAATTTTCTTGACAATTTCACAGCATATTTAACCTACATTGACACAAGTGCTGCGGAAAACTCGTGAAATTCTCATACCTCATTTTTCAGAAAAATCCACCCAAACCTGACACCCCTCAATTTCGTCCCAATCTGGTGACGGATTTTGAAATATTGGTGTTTGCTGCAAAATAGCCACTGTGCGAATACACGAGTAACTACCATATATTTATTGCTACCTCGTGAAAGATCTAATGAAGTACATTCACTATTCACTGGACTAACATGTGCCATGTCAAAGTGCTTGAAAAAAATGTTGGCCTGTCAGCGTGGCTATACAAAAATGGCGCTGCAGGGAATTAACTCCACTCCTACAGAGGGCGCCACATATATACATTACATCCGTAACACCGGCCCCTTAAATGACCAAAGTGCATTTAACACAACAATAAAACACCAGGACGGAATGTCGACAGATAGATTAATATCACGTATATTCCATACATCTTGTGTATCTATAGTGGCTAACGTCTGAAACCAACGTAGTCTGACAAGTGTACACAGTTTTGCCACCAGACATCTTAATGTCTCGCTAGCTGAACTCATGCGGACATAGTTCAGCCCCTGCTAACACATTCAAGTGGACATATCTTAGTAACTGGACGCTTGAAGGATGTAGTACTGGTCTTGACTTGGACTGACCGTACAAGTCCATCATCGCTCCGGAAGACCTGTTCTATCCGACCCATTTGCCACATGTTTCGTGGGGTGTCTTCTTTCACCAACACACTATCCCCCACTTCGACGTCTCGTCGCTGTTGTGTCCACTTCTGTCGTTGCTGTAAGGATGGCAAATATTCCTTTGTCCACCTTCGCCAGAATATATCTGCCAGGTATTGAACCCGACGCCATCTTCTCCGGCAGTACATGTCTTGTTTTACAAACTTGCCAGGTGGATTTTTCTTGAAAGGAATGGCGAGCTCATAATGACTGTCATCCTTCTGTGTGATGCTTTCTTCACAGATTGATAGCGCCTTCTTGTCGTTAATGGACATCTCCGGCTTCTCGTTTACCAGTGTGTCCCATTCTTCTAATTTCCAGAACCTTTCCATCTGTTGGTGTAAGTTGTCGTCGGTGGCAAGGAAATACGAAGTGACCGTGCTCTCTCCAGAGCAATGGTTTCCTCGTCCTGTATCCATAGGACCGTTCAAGGTCCATCCCAGCAGCGTCCTTGTCGCATAGGGATCACCGACGTCACCGCTTCTTACCTCTCGTGGCATCAGGATGTCTGGGTTATCCTGGCCTATCAGCAGCATCACGGATGTTGCATCTACTTCCGGTATCTCTATATCTCGGAGGTGGTGCCAATGCGTCAACTCACACTGTTGTCCAATATTCGATCTCTTGATTGGTATCGCTGGTCTGGTTAACACTCGCTCCAGACCGTGATAGTCGCCGTCTATGGCCGCCACCTCTAAGCTGACCACTCTACTGCTCACTCTTCTATCCTCCATATCAAGTGTCGTCAACGTGAGTTCCTGTGATTCTCCTCGTAGCCGCAACTCATCTGCCAGTCTCTCTGAACAAAAGGTGCTGGTGGACCCGCTGTCCAGCAAAGCATAGGTCTCGAGGTATCTCAGTGAATTACTTGCTCTCACCCTAACGGGTATTATGGGTAGGGCTACCCTGACGATGCCGGCCCCAGTGGTGTTACAGCTGACATCCTTCTCGGCTCGTTTGACAAGCCGTCGACACTTTGGTACTGTTCGTTACTCTGTTTGACTGGTGAAAAACTGACCTCATGCAAGAATTTTGTGTGCTTCCGATCGCATCCCTGCACGGAGCAAGTGCGGGTTAACTTGCAATTTGCGGCATAATGTCCAGGACGTAAACAGTTGTAGCATAAGTTGTTGTTCCTTGCTGTCTTTATTCTGTCCTCAACCCTTAGAATTTTAATTGTTCGCAATTGAATAAGGTGTGACCCTCTGAGCAAAGAGGACACGTGTCGCCATATTCTGCTGCTGTAGATGTGCTGTAGCTCCCAATCCCTTTCTCGTTTCCCTGGCTCGGTCGTACCTTCTTTTTTGTGGTGCATACATAGATTGACCGTAGGCGGGCTGTCTCCTGTCATGCGGTGCGTGGATCAGTTGGCCGTACACCGGGTCGTTGCTCTCTGTAGCAGCTTCTTCTACAAAGGTGATAAGACGCTCTATGTCTGGCGACACATGCTGTGTTGACTGCTATTCAGGTAGATTTTCATGTGTGATTGTAGAAGGTGTTGACTGTAAAATGGTGGATTTCTAGATGATTTGAATAAGCGGAAGGATATTTGGCAGCAATTTTGCTGTGTGACCTGTTTGCGGAGTAATGCTTGCCGGCATTTGTAATATTGACGGGTGTCACACAAACAGGCATTTTACGAGAGCAAGAAGTATGCATGTCAACGAGATGATGATAACAGCAGGTGAGAAGTTTAAGACATTTTATAGGTCACGTTTTCAATCAGACAAAACGTTAACATGGTTGCCTATGAGAAAACGAACAGTGTATTGACCCCTGCTGGCAGGCGGCTGTGGTGTGTTGAGGCACTGCTACCACTTTAATTATAACTGTATGTGTAAGCCCCTCTGTATAACAATGAATGTTCTTCATGTTCTGTTGGAGATGTCCACATAATCTACTGACACATATTTCTGCTATGTGCAAGTGGAGTCCTACTGTGCAAGTGGCTTGTGCCTGTTGCTGCTAATTGCAATTAAATTTGAGCTAGTGTAAATAGGACAGTGCAATTGAAGCGTGTCTGACAGGAAAAAGATGCAGTGTAGATTGAGGACCACATCGGAAATAAAACCTTATCATACAAGAGGAAAATGAGGCTCAGTTCACTTTATTTAAATTCTAATTCAACTTACTAAAAATGTGTCAATTGCAATTCAAATTCTGCTTATTTGAAATATTTCAATTCCAATTAAGGCTTGAGTTAACTTGCCTAGGCCAACTTGACCCCTTGCTGTCCTGGATGTCACATCCCTCCATCTTGTCCTATCTAAAGCACATCACTCTGCTGTTAACAGCGGGAGTCCAGTGTTGTTTTATTTGGTTGTTCCACCTTTTCTGTGGTCTTCCTCTTTTTCTTTGTCCAATTAAGGAATTGAATAATTTAAATTCATTTTAGAATTGACCCAAGTCCTGCTACTGAAATATTATTTTAAAATGTCAGTATCCTCCGTTATTACTGTGAATGAATTTGTGTAATTATGTAAGAGTAAGTTTGTGTGTACAATCAGGATGGATTGTTTAAAATGACAAAATGCATGCATTACTTGTATTCAACATGAGTTTTTGAGAAAGGCAAAAGCAGTGCATTCGACTTGTGTTCAAACTGAGTTGTTGAGAATTACAAAGTCCCTGCTTTTAACATGTTTTCAACCTGGATGAATTTCTGAAAATTACAAAGTCCCTACTTTCAACCTGTGTTCAGGTACAATGAATTCTTGAAAATGACTCTGCTTTCAGCTTGCATTCAACTGCTGTTAAAGTCTAAGTGCCCGTTTTCAACTTGCATTCAACTTCATCTTCACGTTCAACTTGCATTCAACTGTTGAACACAGGTTGAACAGCAATTGAAACCAACTTTCAACAGTTGAAATTCAACTATTCATACAGAATCAGCCAAATGTAGTAGTGATGGAAGCAACAGAATTTACCTGTGTAGATCTGCAGCCTTCGATTGAATCTTGCTATATGTCGATCACGATCCTTTTCACACAGCTACAATTCCAGTGCTTTCGTGTTGTTTCCGGATTGTAACTATTCACTTCAGTCTTGCTGGTGGTACAGATGATCTTGTGAAGTGGCTTTGCAAAAAATTTCATAAAAATGTACTAATGAAAACCCAAACCAGTGGTATTTTCATGCTTTGACACTCATGGTGTAATTCAGTTTCACCTAGTGGGGGGGGGGGGGGGTGATTCAGTTTCACCTAGTGGGAGTAGGGGGTGATTCAGGTACTGCACACACAATTACAATTTCTGAAACTGTATTCTCAGATTTTGTTTTGTTGCCGATTTTCAATACTAAAAGCTGTACCCAGGGAGTAAAGTCCCACATGGAGGTGGGGTAAATGTGTAACCAGTCATGAATGAAAATAAAAAGGTTTCTATTGCTAACCCACTTGTTCTTACTCACTCTTGTGACCAGGGAAGCATTTTACTATGACAGTGAGCTCATAAAGCAAACTGTTAGGCTCTACTCAGAATCCGTTGTTAAATTTAACTTTAAGGAGAAAGTTGACTTCTGGTTCAGGCATGTGAAAGGCAACAACAGTGTAGTAGCTGATACCTCTGCAGAACAATGATTCATTGGATACCTGTGGTTCGTTTCTTGTAGACTTATATTAAGCGTATCCGTCTGGACATGCCAGTCGCTGGTGACGACTTCTCGGGGAATCCAAACAATGACAATGAGAGTGGGAACGAAGAAAACGATGCAGGTGACAGCACTAATGAGGTAAATTTTACGTTTTCTGCAAAATACCTCTATCTGATCATTGATGCAAAGTATTGCATCCCCAAGATTTATATTGCATTTTAAAGGGCTGTATAAAAATGTGATGTAAATATTATGGCAAGTTATGGTTTTGTTTTGATGAGTTAACCAAAACTACACAAAAAAGTTGCACAAACGTCCAACAGGTCTTAGTTTTCACAGAGGTAATTTTAAATGTGTGGAGCAATAAATCGTTCAGAGGAAGCACCTTTAACATTGCAAGCGAATCCATATGGTTATCTATGCCGCATGGACAAAAGGAACTCGCTGTGTAAACTGGGATGTATTTATTGGGGTTTGCTAGACTTTAGTGCTGACTGCGCACTGGTAAAATCTTCAAGTCTTGCTCTTTAGACTTGTTCTAAGCTGATGATTTGTTATTCGTACATGCTATTTAACAAATATCTTATAAGAAAACAGACTTGTTCAAAATACAGTTGCGCCTCGTTATGACGCGGTAGTCGGGGTCCACGAAATGAATCCGTGTTATAAACGTGGCGCGTTCCCATATCTGACGACGACCGACACCGCTGCTGCATGAAGAATGCCATCGAAGCCAACCAAAGTGTGCACGTCGCGCAGTCTATACGCAGTTTATGAAGCTTATTAAACTGCCAGCCAACGTCAATGTGTATTCTGTTTAAATGTCATACACTGTTGGACACTGTTGAATGTTGAACTGAATAAAATTCATGAACTGTGTACCGTTTTTAAATAAACAACGGACCAACAAGCCACGGTCAACTGAACGATAATATGGTACCGCTGACGTAAGATCTAAAATAATGACCCGGCACTCGGCAGCCGAATACGCACATGATTTGACAAACGCTGTGTTAGAATTGATTAAGGATTTAAAGCTGTAAGTACGTTTACAATTGGCTTAACTTCGTCTTTCAATCAATATCAAAATACAAATTTAGAAAGCACATCTACCTTGCCAAACAATATTACGATTCACCAATTCATATGCGGTTGACGAATTAATATTTTGCCATTTTTGGCTCACCAGTACAGGCAATGTTAGCTTACTGATCTTGCCTACTAAGCTGTATTAAAACGTATTTAACCCATTCTTATGCAAGGCGTATTTGTAAATTTCAGTTGCACTTTACAAGTTGCCCTGCGCCGAAACCAGGTGATCTCTTGCGTACGAGATGGAACTGTTGGGTAGCTTCCTTTTAAAATCGATACTATGTCAATGAGTCAAACATTTCAATAATTTTACTTCAACTAACAGTATATATTGTGACTCAATATCAACTTGTCCCATCGGACATGTGGCCTGGATAATGTACTTGTCCAACATGGGTAACTACTTGTCCCGGACAAGCGGACAAGCGTTACTGTCGAGCCCTGCTATTATTGTGACCATCATAGCATCAGGTAAAAACCCATGAATTAACAAGCTGCTGAATAGCAGTGACATACAAACATGCAGTTTTTCATTAGCATATTTAAAATGGTCATTACTTATACAGTCATAACCAGGAGCTTTTCCTGTAGGCATCGCGTGAATTATTTCTTGTATTTCTTTAGCATCAACCATCATTTGTTCATTAAATTGCATATTGCTGCAATACATGTCAATCTTGTTAGTATGTGATGGAGAGCCAGGTACATATTTAAGTAGAGACTGGTAGTGATGAAGCCACATATTCTTTACATTTTCAGCACCACATGCACCGCCAACATTGCTAGGATTTGGCAACTTGGCATTGTTCATTTGTTTTATATCTTTCCAGAAGTTTTTGAAGTTGTAACTACTTAGTTTTGAAGCAAGTCGTTCAGCTTTAAGGACTTCAGCATTTTTTTCACAGAGTCTTTTATTATGTTTAAATTGAGCACGTTTGATTTTCATTATGTCATACAAAGGACCGTGTCGGGGACTCCCTGCAGACGGCCATATGAGATATGTTCAGAGTTAATTTATTTACTGCAAACCATGTATACATTTGGTCCAGAACGTTACATACAGTTTTGTTTAGTTTATTGATGTTACTATTTGCATAAAAGATATAAGTATCGTCTGCAAAGAGAATGTATTTTACTAGATTAGATATGTTACACATATCATTAACGTATAGAATGAATAGTTTGGGGCCCAGGGTCGAACCCTGTGGGACACCACATGAAATATTGCGCACAGTAGAATTACATTTGTCAATGGACACAAATTGTTTTCTGTTTTCTAGATAACTATTTAACCAGTTAAATGCCCCACCACGGATACCAAGAAATTCAATTTTTTTACATAACAGTTTGTGATTGACAGTGTCAAATGCCTTTTTTAAATCGATAAAAACACCAATAGCATATTTTTTGGCATCCAATGATTGGGTTATTGCATCAACAAGATCTATTAGTGCGTGACATGTTGACATATTTTGTTGAAATCCATATTGGCTTGGGTTTATTAGTTTGTGTTTGGTAATAAAGCTATCTAAACGAGAACTGAACAATTTTTCTAATATTTTTGAGAATTGTGGTAATAGTGAAATAGGCCTATAATTAGTGCACATATACTTATCCCCAGACTTAAAGAGTGGGATAACCTTTGCTATTTTAATTTTCTCTGGGAATACTCCAGAAGTGAAAGATAGATTACAAATATAAGTGATAGGTTTTGCAATGGAGTTAATAACTTCTTTGACCAAATGCATACTTATGTCTTTGCAATCTGTGGATGTTTTACTTTCCCAATTGTTCACAGCTTGGATACCTTCATCTTCATTAACTGGAGTTAGGAAAAAATTGTTATTATTTCTGTATTCTAGGTAGTCATAAATAGAAACAATTGTTGGTGCCGTTATATCCTTTGACAGCTCCGGACCGATATTAGTAAAATAATTGTTAAACATGTTCGCTACATCTTCCTTATTACTAATGGTTAGGCCATCATTAACAAACTGATCTGTGTAGTGATTTCCTAAGCGAGGTGTTCCCATTACAGTTTTAAGTACTTTCCAGGTGCCAGCAATGTCATTTTTCTTCTGTGCAAGTAAACTGCTATAATACTGTTTCTTAATGGATCTGAGAATACCTGTTAATTTATTTTTATATGATTTATATCTAGTTTCTGAGATAATTGATCTGGATGAGAGAAATGCTTTATACAAATGATTTTTCTTGATACATGCGTTTCTGAGTCCTTTAGTAAACCATGGTTTTTTTTAACTAATTGTTAAAACTTTAGGTCGTACAGTTGACACAGGACAATGTTTGTTGTACATTTGTGTAAAATCATGAAGAAAGTTGTCATATGCTATATTTGCATTTTCACTAGCGATAACAGTATGCCAAGAATTTTGCATTAAGTCAAACTTCAATGCATTGATGTTTTCTTCGCTAAGATGACGAATACACTTGTTAGAATGTTCGTTCACATTACGTTTTACAGTACAATGGCACAGAGCAAATACAGGAAGATGATCACTGATATCATTTACTAATAGACCACTATCAATCTTGCACTCAAGTTCAGAAGTAAAAATGTTGTCTATAAGGGTTGCAGAGGTAGTAGTAATTCTGCTAGGTCTATTAAATAAAGGGTATAGACCAAGACTGTACATAAGATCTACAAATAGCTTGGTTCCACTATGACTATCACATTTAAACAAATCTGTATTGAAATCACCACATGCATATATGGTTTTGGTGCAACGTATACGACTAAACAATTTTTCAATATTGTCATTAAATGAAACCATGTTAGACCCAGGGCACCTATATACACAACTGACCAGTGCAGTTTTGTGTCGGTTAATTTCACATTGAACAGTAACACATTCTAGTACGTTATCAATTATTAGTGACTTTGTTTCGCATAATCGCCCATTTAGCTTCTTGTTAACATAAATCACCACACCTCCACCTTTTCTGTTGTGTCTAACAACATGAAAAGCCATCCACGTATTTTCAGTAATTGTTTAATGATATTTGAAGTAAAACGCGTCCTCCATGATTGTGCAATGACTATAGCATGCTTCCGTTGCCAGGCTCTCTACTAAATAGGCATGGTTATTTTGGAGAAATTTTTTGAAAACGACACACTATAGGCACCAATGTTACAAGCACTCTGCAATTTTATTTTTTGTAATCCCTCCAGGTGTTTGTGTTTTATGCACATTTCAAAGGTGCCACCAAACTTGGCAAGGCACCAGAAAAATCAGCACTTCGCTGTTGGACAATTTGTAATCCAGCACAACGTTCTCAGGTGGCACTATGAACTCCTGATACAGTTTTCCAGAAAGTCCAATAAGTGTTTTATAAGAAAATTCAATACAGGAATTGTGCCCTATTTACAAAGGTAAACATCAACAAAGTCACCTTAGAGTGTGAATTCCTCAAAGGCCAGATGTCTCAAGCAGTTCAATTACATGATATTACACAGCCTAATTAGCAGACATTCAGAAAACAATGCCACTTGCTTGATTGGCCAGAATGTCCAGTCAGTAGACTGATCTGATAACAAGCTCAGGCTATGGCCTACTCCAGCTAATCACTGTCCTCAGACTTCATTAGGGTCAATGACAACACATTCACTTGTGTTTAATTAGCTGAAGTAAACAAAAAACGATTGATGAATTACCCTGCTGCAATGTTATTGGTTCATTTTCATTCAGATTTTCAAATTGAGGCTTAACTACTGGCATACGCACCCCACCCCCCTTATAAGACATGTGTTCAGTCACTGTGATTTGACTTGCGGTTTGTCCCATTCAACTGTAGTTTTGCCATACACGTATTTTCAGTAATTGTTTCACGATATTTGCAGCATGCGCGCAGACATGGCCCGTATTGTCAAGTTTAAAGAAGGAGGTCGGCTTTACATATTGCCGGATACGTGAAAATAATGTTCCTAGTTCACATTATGTACGAAATGCAATCAACCCTGTCTGATTTCTGCAACAATTCTGCCCTATCAGACAAAGTTTTAGACTGTGCCATGCTTAACTGTTTGGGATGCTTCTTGCTTTTGGGTATTCCTACTGAATCAACCAGTGCTTCAGTATCATTGTAATTGAGCCTGTCAGCTTCCTGCATCAAATCTGACACATTGGAAAATATACTAGATTTGGTAGATTTTCTTGATTTCTTTGTTCCCTTGTGTTTGTGAGACCTCACCGATGGCATTACATTTGGCGGAAGTGAATCACTGATGCTGTCTGTTTCCGCCACGTTTGGTAATGTGTCTATGATGGCCGAGAAGGGCCATCGCGTTTTTTGTGTGGCAACCTGCAGCGCCATGGGGCGATGACGCGATGCGATGGGCGATGCGATGAGCGATGCGATGGATGATACGCGATGCGATGGGCGATGCGCGATACAATGCGATAAATTCATACTAGCTAATATGGAAGCAGGCCAAAGTAGGAAAGAAACACAAATATACAAACGTTACACAGTGTAATTGCATTAATATGTACTGACTCCAACAGTATGTTCTGTACCATAAAACCCAAACCAGGATAGTCACAAAAGCATATGGGTAATAATGCCAACCTCTGTAACTAAGGAATTGCAACGGAACAAATAATTACAAAGTCACCGAGGGTATCTCCAGAATGGCAGAACAGTTACACAGCCACCAAAGGCACATAGCCATAATGGCAGAACATTTACACGGCCACCAAGGGCACAGCCAATGTCAGAACGTTTACACGGCCCCCAAGGGCACAGCCATAATGGCAGAACATTTACACGGCCCACAATGGCACAGCCAGTGGCAGAACATTTATACGGCCCACAAGGCACAGCCATAATGGCAGAACATTTACACGGCCCACAAGGGCACAGCCATAATGGCAGAACATGTACACGGCTCACAAGGGCACAGCCCTAGGCCTAGTGGCAGAACATTTACACGGACACACCATCAAAAATGTGTTAGGCAGTAGTAAATCCAAACCAATTGTCAGAAATTGTCAAACTTTATATGTCCAAAACACCTCCAGCATTAACAACTTTACAACTTATTTGCTGCGGCAACAACTGCCCCTCAAACAGTGTTGAAATACTGATATCATTTACTAATAGACCACTATCAATCTTGCACTCAAGTTCAGAAGTAAAAATGTTGTCTATAAGGGTTGCAGAGGTAGTAGTAATTCTGCTAGGTCTATTAAATAAAGGGTATAGACCAAGACTGTACATAAGATCTACAAATAGCTTGGTTCCACTATGACTATCACATTTAAACAAATCTGTATTGAAATCACCACATGCATATATGGTTTTGGTGCAACGTATACGACTAAATTTTTTTCTCAATATTGTCATTAAATGAAACCATGTTAGACCCAGGGCACCTATATACACAACTGACCAGTGCAGTTTTGTGTCAGTAAATTTCACATTCAACAGTAACACATTCTAGTACGTTATCAATTATTAGTGATTTTGTTTCGCATAATCACCCATTTAGCTTCTTGTTAACATAAATCACCACACCTCCACCTTTTCTGTTGTGTCTAACAACATGAAAAGCCATCCACGTATTTTCAATAATTGTTTAATGATATTTGAAGTAAAACGCGTCCTCCATGATTGTGCAATGACTATAGCGTGCTTCCGTTGCCAGGCTCTCTACTAAATAGGCATGGTTATTTTGGAGAAAATTTTTGAAAACGACACACTATAGGCACCAATGTTATAAGCACTGCAATTTTATTTTTGGTAATCCCTCCAGGTGTTTGTGTTTTATGCACATTTCAAAGGTGCCACCAAACTTGGCAAGGCACCAGAAAAATCAGCACTTCGCTGTTGGACAATTTGTAATCCAGCACAACGTTCTCAGGTGGCACTATGAACTCCTGATACAGTTTTCCAGAAAGTCCAATAAGTGTTTTATAAGAAAATTCAATACAGGAATTGTGCCCTATTTACAAAGGTAAACATCAACAAAGTCACCTTAGAGTGTGAATTCCTCAAAGGCCAGATGTCTCAAGCAGTTCAATTACATGATATTACACAGCCTAATTAGCAGACATTCAGAAAACAATGCCACTTGCTTGATTGGCCAGAATGTCCAGTCAGTAGACTGATCTGATAACACCCACAGGCTATGGCCTACTCCAGCTAATCACTGTCCTCAGACTTCATTAGGGTCAATGACAACAAATTCACTTGTGTTTAATTAGCTGAAGTAAACAAAAAACGATTGATGAATTACCCTGCTGCAATGTTATTGGTTCATTTTCATTCAGATTTTCAAATTGAGGCTTAACTACTGGCATACGCACCCCACCCCCCTTATAAGACATGTGTTCAGTCACTGTGATTTGACTTGCGGTTTGTCCCATTCAACTGTAGTTTTGCCATACACGTATTTTCAGTAATTGTTTCGCGATATTTGCAGCATGCGCGCAGATATGGCCCGTATTGTCAAGTTTAAAGAAGGAGGTCGGCTTTACATATTGCCGGATATGTGAAAATAATGTTCCTAGTTCACATTATGTACGAAATGCAATCAACCCTGTCTGATTTCTGCATCAATTCTGCCCTATCAGACAAAGTTTTAGACTGTGCCATGCTTAACTGTTTGGGATGCTTCTTGCTTTTGGGTATTCCTACTGAATCAACCAGTGCTTCAGTATCATTGTAATTGAGCCTGTCAGCTTCCTGCATCAAATCTGACACATCGGAAAATATACTAGATTTGGTAGATTTTCTTGATTTCTTTTTTCCCTTGTGTTTGTGAGACCTCACCGATGGCATTACATTTGGCGGAAGTGAATCACTGATGCTGTCTGTTTCCGCCACGTTTGGTAATGTGTCTATGATGGCCGAGAAGGGCCATCGCGTTTTTGTGTGGCAACCTGCAGCGCCATGGGGCGATGACGCGATGCGATAGGCGATGCGCGATACAATGCGATAAATTCATACTAGCTAATATGGAAGCAGGCCAAAGTAGGAAAGAAACACAAATATACAAACGTTACACACTGTAATTGCATTAATATGTACTGACTCCAACAGTATGTTCTGTACCATAAAACCCAAACCAGGATAGTCACAAAAGCATATGGGTAATAATGCCAACCTCTGTAACTAAGGAATTGCAACGGAACAAATAATTACAAAGCCACCGAGGGTATCTCCAGAATGGCAGAACAGTTACACAGCCACCAAAGGCACATAGCCATAATGGCAGAACATTTACATGGCCACCAAGGGCACAGCCAATGTCAGAACGTTTACACGGCCCCCAAGGGCACAGCCAGTGGCAGAACATTTATACGGCCCACAAGGCACAGCCATAATGGCAGAACATTTACACGGCCCACAAGGGCACAGCCATAATGGCAGAACATGTACACGGCTCACAAGGGCACAGCCATAATGGCAGAACATGTACACGGCCCACAAGGGCACAGCCATAATGGCAGAACATGTACACGGCCCACAAGGCACAGCCATAATGGCAGAACATTTACACGGCCCACAAGGGCACAGCCATAATGGCAGAACATGTACACGGCTCACAAGGGCACAGCCCTAGGCCTAGTGGCAGAACATTTACACGGACACACCATCAAAAATGTGTTAGGCAGTAGTAAATCCAAACCAATTGTCAGAAATTGTCAAACTTTATATGTCCAAAACACCTCCAGCATTAACAACTTTACAACTTATTTGCTGCGGCAACAACTGCCCCTCAAACAGTGTTGAAATACTGATATCATTTACTAATAGACCACTATCAATCTTGCACTCAAGTTCAGAAGTAAAAATGTTGTCTATAAGGGTTGCAGAGGTAGTAGTAATTCTGCTAGGTCTATTAAATAAAGGGTATAGACCAAGACTGTACATAAGATCTACAAATAGCTTGGTTCCACTATGACTATCACATTTAAACAAATCTGTATTGAAATCACCACATGCATATATGGTTTTGGTGCAACGTATACGACTAAATTTTTTTCTCAATATTGTCATTAAATGAAACCATGTTAGACCCAGGGCACCTATATACACAACTGACCAGTGCAGTTTTGTGTCAGTAAATTTCACATTCAACAGTAACACATTCTAGTACGTTATCAATTATTAGTGATTTTGTTTCGCATAATCACCCATTTAGCTTCTTGTTAACATAAATCACCACACCTCCACCTTTTCTGTTGTGTCTAACAACATGAAAAGCCATCCACGTATTTTCAATAATTGTTTAATGATATTTGAAGTAAAACGCGTCCTCCATGATTGTGCAATGACTATAGCGTGCTTCCGTTGCCAGGCTCTCTACTAAATAGGCATGGTTATTTTGGAGAAAATTTTTGAAAACGACACACTATAGGCACCAATGTTATAAGCACTGCAATTTTATTTTTGGTAATCCCTCCAGGTGTTTGTGTTTTATGCACATTTCAAAGGTGCCACCAAACTTGGCAAGGCACCAGAAAAATCAGCACTTCGCTGTTGGACAATTTGTAATCCAGCACAACGTTCTCAGGTGGCACTATGAACTCCTGATACAGTTTTCCAGAAAGTCCAATAAGTGTTTTATAAGAAAATTCAATACAGGAATTGTGCCCTATTTACAAAGGTAAACATCAACAAAGTCACCTTAGAGTGTGAATTCCTCAAAGGCCAGATGTCTCAAGCAGTTCAATTACATGATATTACACAGCCTAATTAGCAGACATTCAGAAAACAATGCCACTTGCTTGATTGGCCAGAATGTCCAGTCAGTAGACTGATCTGATAACACCCACAGGCTATGGCCTACTCCAGCTAATCACTGTCCTCAGACTTCATTAGGGTCAATGACAACAAATTCACTTGTGTTTAATTAGCTGAAGTAAACAAAAAACGATTGATGAATTACCCTGCTGCAATGTTATTGGTTCATTTTCATTCAGATTTTCAAATTGAGGCTTAACTACTGGCATACGCACCCCACCCCCCTTATAAGACATGTGTTCAGTCACTGTGATTTGACTTGCGGTTTGTCCCATTCAACTGTAGTTTTGCCATACACGTATTTTCAGTAATTGTTTCGCGATATTTGCAGCATGCGCGCAGATATGGCCCGTATTGTCAAGTTTAAAGAAGGAGGTCGGCTTTACATATTGCCGGATATGTGAAAATAATGTTCCTAGTTCACATTATGTACGAAATGCAATCAACCCTGTCTGATTTCTGCATCAATTCTGCCCTATCAGACAAAGTTTTAGACTGTGCCATGCTTAACTGTTTGGGATGCTTCTTGCTTTTGGGTATTCCTACTGAATCAACCAGTGCTTCAGTATCATTGTAATTGAGCCTGTCAGCTTCCTGCATCAAATCTGACACATCGGAAAATATACTAGATTTGGTAGATTTTCTTGATTTCTTTTTTCCCTTGTGTTTGTGAGACCTCACCGATGGCATTACATTTGGCGGAAGTGAATCACTGATGCTGTCTGTTTCCGCCACATTTGGTAATGTGTCTATGATGGCCGAGAAGGGCCATCGCGTTTTTGTGTGGCAACCTGCAGCGCCATGGGGCGATGACGCGATGCGATGGGCGATGCGCGATACAATGCGATAAATTCATACTAGCTAATATGGAAGCAGGCCAAAGTAGGAAAGAAACACAAATATACAAACGTTACACACTGTAATTGCATTAATATGTACTGACTCCAACAGTATGTTCTGTACCATAAAACCCAAACCAGGATAGTCACAAAAGCATATGGGTAATAATGCCAACCTCTGTAACTAAGGAATTGCAACGGAACAAATAATTACAAAGCCACCGAGGGTATCTCCAGAATGGCAGAACAGTTACACAGCCACCAAAGGCACATAGCCATAATGGCAGAACATTTACATGGCCACCAAGGGCACAGCCAATGTCAGAACGTTTACACGGCCCCCAAGGGCACAGCCAGTGGCAGAACATTTATACGGCCCACAAGGCACAGCCATAATGGCAGAACATTTACACGGCCCACAAGGGCACAGCCATAATGGCAGAACATGTACACGGCTCACAAGGGCACAGCCATAATGGCAGAACATGTACACGGCCCACAAGGGCACAGCCATAATGGCAGAACATGTACACGGCCCACAAGGCACAGCCATAATGGCAGAACATGTACACGGCCCACAAGGGCACAGCCATAATGGCAGAACATGTACACGGCTCACAAGGGCACAGCCCTAGGCCTAGTGGTAGAACATTTACACGGCCACACCATCAAAAATGTGTTAGGCAGTAGTAAATCCAAACCAATTGTCAGAAATTGTCAAACTTTATATGTCCAAAACACCTCCAGCATTAACAACTTTACAACTTATTTGCTGCGGCAACAACTGCCCCTCAAACAGTGTTGAAATACTGATATCATTTACTAATAGACCACTATCAATCTTGCACTCAAGTTCAGAAGTAAAAATGTCTATAAGGGTTGCAGAGGTAGTAGTAATTCTGCTAGGTCTATTAATTAAAGGGTATAGACCAAGACTGTACATAAGATCTACAAATAGCTTGGTTCCACTATGACTCTCACATTTAAACAAATGTGTATTGAAATCACCACATGCATATATGGTTTTGGTGCAACGTATACGACTAAACAATTTGTCAATATTGTCATTAAATGAAACCATGTTAGACCCAGGGCACCTATATACACAACTGACCAGTGCAGTTTTGTGTCGGTTAATTTCACATTGAACAGTAACACATTCTAGTACGTTATCAATTATTAGTGACTTTGTTTCGCATAATCGCCCATTTAGCTTCTTGTTAACATAAATCACCACACCTCCACCTTTTCTGTTGTGTCTAACAACATGAAAAGCCATCCACGTATTTTCAGTAATTGTTTAATGATATTTGAAGTAAAACGCGTCCTCCATGATTGTGCAATGACTATAGCATGCTTCCGTTGCCAGGCTCTCTACTAAATAGGCATGGTTATTTTGGAGAAATTTTTTGAAAACGACACTATAGGCACCAATGTTACAAGCACTCTGGAATTTTATTTTTTGTAATCCCTCCAGGTGTTTGTGTTTTATGCACATTTCAAAGGTGCCACCAAACTTGGCAAGGCACCAGAAAAATCAGCACTTCGCTGTTGGACAATTTGTAATCCAGCACAACGTTCTCAGGTGGCACTATGAACTCCTGATACAGTTTTCCAGAAAGTCCAATAAGTGTTTTATAAGAAAATTCAATACAGGAATTGTGCCCTATTTACAAAGGTAAACATCAACAAAGTCACCTTAGAGTGTGAATTCCTCAAAGGCCAGATGTCTCAAGCAGTTCAATTACATGATATTACACAGCCTAATTAGCAGACATTCAGAAAACAATGCCACTTGCTTGATTGGCCAGAATGTCCAGTCAGTAGACTGATCTGATAACAAGCTCAGGCTATGGCCTACTCCAGCTAATCACTGTCCTCAGACTTCATTAGGGTCAATGACAACACATTCACTTGTGTTTAATTAGCTGAAGTAAACAAAAAACGATTGATGAATTACCCTGCTGCAATGTTATTGGTTCATTTTCATTCAGATTTTCAAATTGAGGCTTAACTACTGGCATATGCACCCCACCCCCCTTATAAGACATGTGTTCAGTCACTGTGATTTGACTTGTGGTTTGTCCCATTCAACTGTAGTTTTGCCATACACGTATTTTCAGTAATTGTTTCACGATATTTGCAGCATGCGCGCAGACATGGCCCGTATTGTCAAGTTTAAAGAAGGAGGTCGGCTTTACATATTGCCGGATATGTGAAAATAATGTTCCTAGTTCACATTATGTACGAAATGCAATCAACCCTGTCTGATTTCTGCATCAATTCTGCCCTATCAGACAAAGTTTTAGACTGTGCCATGCTTAACTGTTTGGGATGCTTCTTGCTTTTGGGTATTCCTACTGAATCAACCAGTGCTTCAGTATCATTGTAATTGAGCCTGTCAGCTTCCTGCATCAAATCTGACACATCGGAAAATATACTAGATTTGGTAGATTTTCTTGATTTCTTTTTTCCCTTGTGTTTGTGAGACCTCACCGATGGCATTACATTTGGCGGAAGTGAATCACTGATGCTGTCTGTTTCCGCCACGTTTGGTAATGTGTCTATGATGGCCGAGAAGGGCCATCGCGTTTTTGTGTGGCAACCTGCAGCGCCATGGGGCGATGACGCGATGCGATGGGCGATGCGCGATACAATGCGATAAATTCATACTAGCTAATATGGAAGCAGGCCAAAGTAGGAAAGAAACACAAATATACAAACGTTACACACTGTAATTGCATTAATATGTACTGACTCCAACAGTATGTTCTGTACCATAAAACCCAAACCAGGATAGTCACAAAAGCATATGGGTAATAATGCCAACCTCTGTAACTAAGGAATTGCAACGGAACAAATAATTACAAAGCCACCGAGGGTATCTCCAGAATGGCAGAACAGTTACACAGCCACCAAAGGCACATAGCCATAATGGCAGAACATTTACATGGCCACCAAGGGCACAGCCAATGTCAGAACGTTTACACGGCCCCCAAGGGCACAGCCAGTGGCAGAACATTTATATGGCCCACAAGGCACAGCCATAATGGCAGAACATTTACACGGCCCACAAGGGCACAGCCATAATGGCAGAACATGTACACGGCTCACAAGGGCACAGCCATAATGGCAGAACATGTACACAGCCCACAAGGGCACAGCCATAATGGCAGAACATGTACACGGCCCACAAGGCACAGCCATAATGGCAGAACATGTACACGGCCCACAAGGGCACAGCCATAATGGCAGAACATGTACACGGCTCACAAGGGCACAGCCCTAGGCCTAGTGGTAGAACATTTACATGGCCACACCATCAAAAATGTGTTAGGCAGTAGTAAATCCAAACCAATTGTCAGAAATTGTCAAACTTTATATGTCCAAAACACCTCCAGCATTAACAACTTTACAACTTATTTGCTGCGGCAACAACTGCCCCTCAAACAGTGTTGAAATACTGATATCATTTACTAATAGACCACTATCAATCTTGCACTCAAGTTCAGAAGTAAAAATGTCTATAAGGGTTGCAGAGGTAGTAGTAATTCTGCTAGGTCTATTAATTAAAGGGTATAGACCAATACTGTACATAAGATCTACAAATAGCTTGGTTCCACTATGACTCTCACATTTAAACAAATGTGTATTGAAATCACCACATGCATATATGGTTTTGGTGCAACGTATACGACTAAACAATTTTTCAATATTGTCATTAAATGAAACCATGTTAGACCCAGGGCACCTATATACACAACTGACCAGTGCAGTTTTGTGTCGGTTAATTTCACATTGAACAGTAACACATTCTAGTACGTTATCAATTATTAGTGACTTTGTTTCGCATAATCGCCCATTTAGCTTCTTGTTAACATAAATCACCACACCTCCACCTTTTCTGTTGTGTCTAACAACATGAAAAGCCATCCACGTATTTTCAGTAATTGTTTAATGATATTTGAAGTAAAACGCGTCCTCCATGATTGTGCAATGACTATAGCATGCTTCCGTTGCCAGGCTCTCTACTAAATAGGCATGGTTATTTTGGAGAAATTTTTTGAAAACGACACACTATAGGCACCAATGTTACAAGCACTCTGCAATATTTTTTTTTGTAATCCCTCCAGGTGTTTGTGTTTTATGCACATTTCAAAGGTGCCACCAAACTTGGCAAGGCACCAGAAAAATCAGCACTTCGCTGTTGGACAATTTGTAATCCAGCACAACGTTCTCAGGTGGCACTATGAACTCCTGATACAGTTTTCCAGAAAGTCCAATAAGTGTTTTATAAGAAAATTCAATACAGGAATTGTGCCCTATTTACAAAGGTAAACATCAACAAAGTCACCTTAGAGTGTGAATTCCTCAAAGGCCAGATGTCTCAAGCAGTTCAATTACATGATATTACACAGCCTAATTAGCAGACATTCAGAAAACAATGCCACTTGCTTGATTGGCCAGAATGTCCAGTCAGTAGACTGATCTGATAACAAGCTCAGGCTATGGCCTACTCCAGCTAATCACTGTCCTCAGACTTCATTAGGGTCAATGACAACACATTCACTTGTGTTTAATTAGCTGAAGTAAACAAAAAACGATTGATGAATTACCCTGCTGCAATGTTATTGGTTCATTTTCATTCAGATTTTCAAATTGAGGCTTAACTACTGGCATACGCACCCCACCCCCCTTATAAGACATGTGTTCAGTCACTGTGATTTGACTTGCGGTTTGTCCCATTCAACTGTAGTTTTGCCATACACGTATTTTCAGTAATTGTTTCACGATATTTGCAGCATGCGCGCAGACATGGCCCGTATTGTCAAGTTTAAAGAAGGAGGTCGGCTTTACATATTGCCGGATACGTGAAAATAATGTTCCTAGTTCACATTATGTACGAAATGCAATCAACCCTGTCTGATTTCTGCAACAATTCTGCCCTATCAGACAAAGTTTTAGACTGTGCCATGCTTAACTGTTTGGGATGCTTCTTGCTTTTGGGTATTCCTACTGAATCAACCAGTGCTTCAGTATCATTGTAATTGAGCCTGTCAGCTTCCTGCATCAAATCTGACACATTGGAAAATATACTAGATTTGGTAGATTTTCTTGATTTCTTTGTTCCCTTGTGTTTGTGAGACCTCACCGATGGCATTACATTTGGCGGAAGTGAATCACTGATGCTGTCTGTTTCCGCCACGTTTGGTAATGTGTCTATGATGGCCGAGAAGGGCCATCGCGTTTTTTGTGTGGCATCCTGCAGCGCCATGGGGCGATGACGCGATGCGATGGGCGATGCGATGAGCGATGCGATGGATGATACGCGATGCGATGGGCGATGCGCGATACAATGCGATAAATTCATACTAGCTAATATGGAAGCAGGCCAAAGTAGGAAAGAAACACAAATATACAAACGTTACACACTGTAATTGCATTAATATGTACTGACTCCAACAGTATGTTCTGTACCATAAAACCCAAACCAGGATAGTCACAAAAGCATATGGGTAATAATGCCAACCTCTGTAACTAAGGAATTGCAACGGAACAAATAATTACAAAGCCACCGAGGGTATCTCCAGAATGGCAGAACAGTTACACAGCCACCAAAGGCACATAGCCATAATGGCAGAACATTTACATGGCCACCAAGGGCACAGCCAATGTCAGAACGTTTACACGGCCCCCAAGGGCACAGCCAGTGGCAGAACATTTATACGGCCCACAAGGCACAGCCATAATGGCAGAACATTTATACGGCCCACAAGGGCACAGCCATAATGGCAGAACATGTACACGGCTCACAAGGGCACAGCCCTAGGCCTAGTGGCAGAACATTTACACGGCCACACCATCAAAAATGTGTTAGGCAGTAGTAAATCCAAACCAATTGTCAGAAATTGTCAAACTTTATATGTCCAAAACACCTCCAGCATTAACAACTTTACAACTTATTTGCTGCGGCAACAACTGCCCCTCAAACAGTGTTGAAATACTGATATCATTTACTAATAGACCACTATCAATCTTGCACTCAAGTTCAGAAGTAAAAATGTTGTCTATAAGGGTTGCAGAGGTAGTAGTAATTCTGCTAGGTCTATTAAATAAAGGGTATAGACCAAGACTGTACATAAGATCTACAAATAGCTTGGTTCCACTATGACTATCACATTTAAACAAATCTGTATTGAAATCACCACATGCATATATGGTTTTGGTGCAACGTATACGACTAAACAATTTTTCAATATTGTCATTAAATGAAACCATGTTAGACCCAGGGCACCTATATACACAACTGACCAGTGCAGTTTTGTGTCGGTAAATTTCACATTCAACAGTAACACATTCTAGTACGTTATCAATTATTAGTGACTTTGTTTCGCATAATCGCCCATTTAGTTTCTTGTTAACATAAATCACCACACCTCCACCTTTTCTGTTGTGTCTAACAACATGAAAAGCCATCCACGTATTTTCAGTAATTGTTTAATGATATTTGAAGTAAAACGCGTCCTCCTTGATTGTGCAATGACTATAGCGTGCTTCCGTTACCAGGCTCTCTACTAAATAGGCATGGTTATTTTTGAGAAAATTTTTTAAAAACGACACTATAGGCACCAATGTTATAAGCACTGCAATTTTATTTTTGGTAATCCCTCCAGGTGTTTGTGTTTTATGCACATTTCAAAGGTGCCACCAAACTTGGCAAGGCACCAGAAAAATCAGCACTTCGCTGTTGGACAATTTGTAATCCAGCACAACGTTCTCAGGTGGCACTATGAACTCCTGATACCGTTTTCCAGAAAGTCCAATAAGTGTTTTATAAGAAAATTCAATACAGGAATTGTGCCCTATTTACAAAGGTAAACATCAACAAAGTCACCTTAGAGTATGAATTCCTCAAAGGCCAGATGTCTCAAGCAGTTCAATTACATGATATTACACAGCCTAATTAGCAGACATTCAGAAAACAATGCCACTTGCTTGATTGGCCAGAATGTCCAGTCAGTAGACTGATCTGATAACACCCACAGGCTATGGCCTACTCCAGCTAATCACTGTCCTCAGACTTCATTAGGGTCAATGACAACAAATTCACTTGTGTTTAATTAGCTGAAGTAAACAAAAAACGATTGATGAATTACCCTGCTGCAATGTTATTGGTTCATTTTCATTCAGATTTTCAAATTGAGGCTTAACTACTGGCATACGCACCCCACCCCCCTTATAAGACATGTGTTCAGTCACTGTGATTTGACTTGCGGTTTGTCCCATTCAACTGTAGTTTTGCCATACACGTATTTTCAGTAATTGTTTCACGATATTTGCAGCATGCGCGCAGACATGGCCCGTATTGTCAAGTTTAAAGAAGGAGGTCGGCTTTACATATTGCCGGATACGTGAAAATAATGTTCCTAGTTCACATTATGTACGAAATGCAATCAACCCTGTCTGATTTCTGCATCAATTCTGCCCTATCAGACAAAGTTTTAGACTGTGCCATGCTTAACTGTTTGGGATGCTTCTTGCTTTTGGGTATTCCTACTGAATCAACCAGTGCTTCAGTATCATTGTAATTGAGCCTGTCAGCTTCCTGCACCAAATCTGACACATTGGAAAATATACTAGATTTGGTAGATTTTCTTGATTTCTTTGTTCCCTTGTGTTTGTGAGACCTCACCGATGGCATTACATTTGGCGGAAGTGAATCACTGATGCTGTCTGTTTCCGCCACGTTTGGTAATGTGTCTATGATGGCCGAGAAGGGCCATCGCGTTTTTGTGTGGCAACCTGCAGCGCCATGGGGCGATGACGCGATGCGATGGGCGATGCGATGAGCGATGCGATGGATGATACGCGATGCGATGGGCGATGCGCGATACAATGCGATAAATTCATACTAGCTAATATGGAAGCAGGCCAAAGTAGGAAAGAAACACAAATATACAAACGTTACACACTGTAATTGCATTAATATGTACTGACTCCAACAGTATGTTCTGTACCATAAAACCCAAACCAGGATAGTCACAAAAGCATATGGGTAATAATGCCAACCTCTGTAACTAAGGAATTGCAACGGAACAAATAATTACAAAGCCACCGAGGGTATCTCCAGAATGGCAGAACAGTTACACAGCCACCAAAGGCACATAGCCATAATGGCAGAACATTTACATGGCCACCAAGGGCACAGCCAATGTCAGAACGTTTACACGGCCCCCAAGGGCACAGCCAGTGGCAGAACATTTATACCGCCCACAAGGCACAGCCATAATGGCAGAACATTTACACGGCCCCCAAGGGCACAGCCAGTGGCAGAACATTTACACGGCCCACAAGGCACAGCCATAATGGCAGAACATTTACACGGCCCACAAGGGCACAGCCATAATGGCAGAACATGTACACGGCTCACAAGGGCACAGCCCTAGGCCTAGTGGCAGAACATTTACACGGCCACACCATCAAAAATGTGTTAGGCAGTAGTAAATCCAAACCAATTGTCAGAAATTGTCAAACTTTATATGTCCAAGCCACCTCCAGCATTAACAACTTTACAACTTATTTGCTGCGGCAACAACTGCCCCTCAAACAGTGTTGAAATACTGATATCATTTACTAATAGACCACTATCAATCTTGCACTCAAGTTCAGAGGTAAAAATGTCTATAAGGGTTGCAGAGGTAGTAGTAATTCTGCTAGGTCTATTAATTAAAGGGTATAGACCAAGACTGTACATAAGATCTACAAATAGCTTGGTTCCACTATGACTATCACATTTAAACAAATCTGTATTGAAATCACCACATGCATATATGGTTTTGGTGCAACGTATACGACTAAACAATTTTTCAATATTGTCATTAAATGAAACCATGTTAGACCCAGGGCACCTATATACACAACTGACCAGTGCAGTTTTGTGTCGGTTAATTTCACATTGAACAGTAACACATTCTAGTACGTTATCAATTATTAGTGACTTTGTTTCGCATAATCGCCCATTTAGCTTCTTGTTAACATAAATCACCACACCTCCACCTTTTCTGTTGTGTCTAACAACATGAAAAGCCATCCACGTATTTTCAGTAATTGTTTAATGATATTTGAAGTAAAACGCGTCCTCCATGATTGTGCAATGACTATAGCGTGCTTCCGTTGCCAGGCTCTCTACTAAATAGGCATGGTTATTTTGGAGAAATTTTTTGAAAACGACACACTATAGGCACCAATGTTACAAGCACTCTGCAATTTTATTTTTTGTAATCCCTCCAGGTGTTTGTGTTTTATGCACATTTCAAAGGTGCCACCAAACTTGGCAAGGCACCAGAAAAATCAGCACTTCACTGTTGGACAATTTGTAATCCAGCACAACGTTCTCAGGTGGCACTATGAACTCCTGATACAGTTTTCCAGAAAGTCCAGTAAGTGTTTTATAAGAAAATTCAATACAGGAATTGTGCCCTATTTACAAAGGTAAACATCAACAAAGTCACCTTAGAGTGTGAATTCCTCAAAGGCCAGATGTCTCAAGCAGTTCAATTACATGATATTACACAGCCGAATTAGCAGACATTCAGAAAACAATGCCACTTGCTTGATTGGCCAGAATGTCCAGTCAGTAGACTGATCTGATAACAAGCTCTGGCTATGGCCTACTCCAGCTAATCACTGTCCTCAGAATTCATTAGGGTCAATGACAACACATTCACTTGTGTTTAATTAGCTGAAGTAAACAAAAAACGATTGATGAATTACCCTGCTGCAATGTTATTGGTTCATTTTCATTCAGATTTTCAAATTGAGGCTTAACTACTGGCATACGCACCCCACCCCCCTTATAAGACATGTGTTCAGTCACTGTGATTTGACTTGCGGTTTGTCCCATTCAACTGTAGTTTTGCCATACACGTATTTTCAGTAATTGTTTCACGATATTTGCAGCATGCGCGCAGACATGGCCCGTATTGTCAAGTTTAAAGAAGGAGGTCGGCTTTACATATTGCCGGATACGTGAAAATAATGTTCCTAGTTCACATTATGTACGAAATGCAATCAACCCTGTCTGATTTCTGCATCAATTCTGCCCTATCAGACAAAGTTTTAGACTGTGCCATGCTTAACTGTTTGGGATGCTTCTTGCTTTTGGGTATTCCTACTGAATCAACCAGTGCTTCAGTATCATTGTAATTGAGCCTGTCAGCTTCCTGCACCAAATCTGACACATTGGAAAATATACTAGATTTGGTAGATTTTCTTGATTTCTTTGTTCCCTTGTGTTTGTGAGACCTCACCGATGGCATTACATTTGGCGGAAGTGAATCACTGATGCTGTCTGTTTCCGCCACGTTTGGTAATGTGTCTATGATGGCCGAGAAGGGCCATCGCGTTTTTGTGTGGCAACCTGCAGCGCCATGGGGCGATGACGCGATGCGATGAGCGATGCGATGGATGATACGCGATGCGATGCGCGATACAATGCGATAAATTCATACTAGCTAATATGGAAGCAGGCCAAAGTAGGAAAGAAACACAAATATACAAACGTTACACACTGTAATTGCATTAATATGTACTGACTCCAACAGTATGTTCTGTACCATAAAACCCAAACCAGGATAGTCACAAAAGCATATGGGTAATAATGCCAACCTCTGTAACTAAGGAATTGCAACGGAACAAATAATTACAAAGTCACCGAGGGTATCTCCAGAATGGCAGAACAGTTACACAGCCACCAAAGGCACATAGCCATAATGGCAGAACATTTACACGGCCACCAAGGGCACAGCCAATGTCAGAACGTTTACACGGCCCCCAAGGGCACAGCCATAATGGCAGAACATTTATACGGCCCACAAGGCACAGCTATAATGGCAGAACATTTACACGGCCCACAAGGGCACAGCCATAATGGCAGAACATGTACACGGCTCACAAGGGCACAGCCATAATGGCAGAACATGTACACGGCTCACAAGGGCACAGCCCTAGGCCTAGTGGCAGAACATTTACACGGCCACACCATCAAAAATGTGTTAGGCAGTAGTAAATCCAAACCAATTGTCAGAAATTGTCAAACTTTATATGTCCAAAACACCTCCAGCATTAACAACTTTACAACTTATTTGCTGCGGCAACAACTGCCCCTCAAACAGTGTTGAAATACTGATATCATTTACTAATAGACCACTATCAATCTTGCACTCAAGTTCAGAAGTAAAAATGTTGTCTATAAGGGTTGCAGAGGTAGTAGTAATTCTGCTAGGTCTATTAAATAAAGGGTATAGACCAAGACTGTACATAAGATCTACAAATAGCTTGGTTCCACTATGACTATCACATTTAAACAAATCTGTATTGAAATCACCACATGCATATATGGTTTTGGTGCAACGTATACGACTAAACATTTCAATATTGTCATTAAATGAAACCATGTTAGACCCAGGGCACCTATATACACAACTGACCAGTGCAGTTTTGTGTCGGTAAATTTCACATTCAACAGTAACACATTCTAGTACGTTATCAATTATTAGTGACTTTGTTTCGCATAATCGCCCATTTAGCTTCTTGTTAACATAAATCACCACACCTCCACCTTTTCTGTTGTCTAACAACATGAAAAGCCATCCACGTATTTTCAGTAATTGTTTAATGATATTTGAAGTAAAACGCGTCCTCCATGATTGTGCAATGACTATAGCGTGCTTCCGTTGCCAGGCTCTCTACTAAATAGGCATGGTTATTTTGGAGAAATTTTTTGAAAACGACACACTATAGGCACCAATGTTATAAGCACTGCAATTTTATTTTTGGTAATCCCTCCAGGTGTTTGTGTTTTATGCACATTTCAAAGGTGCCACCAAACTTGGCAAGGCACCAGAAAAATCAGCACTTCGCTGTTGGACAATTTGTAATCCAGCACAACGTTCTCAGGTGGCACTATGAACTCCTGATACAGTTTTCCAGAAAGTCCAATAAGTGTTTTATAAGAAAATTCAATACAGGAATTGTGCCCTATTTACAAAGGTAAACATCAACAAAGTCACCTTAGAGTGTGAATTCCTTAAAGGCCAGATGTCTCAAGCAGTTCAATTACATGATATTAAACAGCCTAATTAGCAGACATTCAGAAAACAATGCCACTTGCTTGATTGGCCAGAATGTCCAGTCAGTAGACTGATCTGATAACACACTCAGGCTATGGCCTACTCCAGCTAATCACTGTCCTCAGACTTCATTAGGGTCAATGACAACACATTCACTTGTGTTTAATTAGCTGAAGTAAACAAAAAACGATTGATGAATCACCCTGCTGCAATGTTATTGGTTCATTTTCATTCAGATTTTCAAATTGAGGCTTAACTACTGGCATACGCACCCCACCCCCCTTATAAGACATGTGTTCAGTCACTGTGAATTGACTTGCGGTTTGTCCCATTCAACTGTAGTTTTGCCATACACGTATTTTCAGTAATTGTTTCACGATATTTGCAGCATGCGCGCAGACATGGCCCGTATTGTCAAGTTTAAAGAAGGAGGTCGGCTTTACATATTGCCGGATACGTGAAAATAATGTTCCTAGTTCACATTATGTACGAAATGCAATCAACCCTGTCTGATTTCTGCATCAATTCTGCCCTATCAGACAAAGTTTTAGACTGTGCCATGCTTAACTGTTTGGGATGCTTCTTGCTTTTGGGTATTCCTACTGAATCAACCAGTGCTTCAGTATCATTGTAATTGAGCCTGTCAGCTTCCTGCATCAAATCTGACACATTGGAAAATATACTAGATTTGGTAGATTTTCTTGATTTCTTTTTTTCCCTTGTGTTTGTGAGACCTCACCGATGGCATTACATTTGGCGGAAGTGAATCACTGATGCTGTCTGTTTCCGCCACGTTTGGTAATGTGTCTATGATGGCCGAGAAGGGCCATCGCGTTTTTGTGTGGCAACCTGCAGCGCCATGGGGCGATGACGCGATGCGATGGGCGATGCGATGAGCGATGCGATGGGCGATGCGCGATACAATGCAATAAATTCATACTAGCTAATATGGAAGCAGGCCAAAGTAGGAAAGAAACACAAATATACAAACGTTACACACTGTAATTGCATTAATATGTACTGACTCCAACAGTATGTTCTGTACCATAAAACCCAAACCAGGATAGTCACAAAAGCATATGGGTAATAATGCCAACCTCTGTAACTAAGGAATTGCAACGGAACAAATAATTACAAAGTCACCGAGGGTATCTCCAGAATGGCAGAACAGTTACACAGCCACCAAAGGCACATAGCCATAATGGCAGAACATTTACACGGCCACCAAGGGCACAGCCAATGTCAGAACGTTTACACGGCCCCCAAGGGCACAGCCATAATGGCAGAACATTTACACGGCCCACAAGGGCACAGCCAGTGGCAGAACATTTATACGGCCCACAAGGCACAGCCATAATGGCAGAACATTTACACGGCCCACAAGGGCACAGCCATAATGGCAGAACATGTACACGGCTCACAAGGGCACAGCCCTAGGCCTAGTGGTAGAACATTTACACGGCCACACCATCAAAAATGTGTTAGGCAGTAGTAAATCCAAACCAATTGTCAGAAATTGTCAAACTTTATATGTCCAAAACACCTCCAGCATTAACAACTTTACAACTTATTTGCTGCGGCAACAACTGCCCCTCAAACAGTGTTGAAATACTGATATCATTTACTAATAGACCACTATCAATCTTGCACTCAAGTTCACAAGTAAAAATGTCTATAAGGGTTGCAGAGGTAGTAGTAATTCTGCTAGGTCTATTAATTAAAGGGTATAGACCAAGACTGTACATAAGATCTACAAATAGCTTGGTTCCACTATGACTCTCACATTTAAACAAATCTGTATTGAAATCACCACATGCATATATGGTTTTGGTGCAACGTATACGACTAAACAATTTTTCAATATTGTCATTAAATGAAACCATGTTAGACCCAGGGCACCTATATACACAACTGACCAGTGCAGTTTTGTGTCGGTTAATTTCACATTGAACAGTAACACATTCTAGTACGTTATCAATTATTAGTGACTTTGTTTCGCATAATCGCCCATTTAGCTTCTTGTTAACATAAATCACCACACCTCCACCTTTTCTGTTGTGTCTAACAACATGAAAAGCCATCCACGTATTTTCAGTAATTGTTTAATGATATTTGAAGTAAAACGCGTCCTCCATGATTGTGCAATGACTATAGCGTGCTTCCGTTGCCAGGCTCTCTACTAAATAGGCATGGTTATTTTGGAGAAATTTTTTGAAAACGACACTATAGGCACCAATGTTACAAGCACTCTGCAATTTTATTTTTTGTAATCCCTCCAGGTGTTTGTGTTTTATGCACATTTCAAAGGTGCCACCAAACTTGGCATGGCACCAGAAAAATCAGCACTTCGCTGTTGGACAATTTGTAATCCAGCACAACGTTCTCAGGTGGCACTATGAACTCCTGATACAGTTTTCCAGAAAGTCCAATAAGTGTTTTATAAGAAAATTCAATACAGGAATTGTGCCCTATTTACAAAGGTAAACATCAACAAAGTCACCTTAGAGTGTGAATTCCTTAAAGGCCAGATGTCTCAAGCAGTTCAATTACATGATATTAAACAGCCTAATTAGCAGACATTCAGAAAACAATGCCACTTGCTTGATTGGCCAGAATGTCCAGTCAGTAGACTGATCTGATAACACGCTCAGGCTATGGCCTACTCCAGCTAATCACTGTCCTCAGACTTCATTAGGGTCAATGACAACACATTCACTTGTGTTTAATTAGCTGAAGTAAACAAAAAACGATTGATGAATCACCCTGCTGCAATGTTATTGGTTCATTTTCATTCAGATTTTCAAATTGAGGCTTAACTACTGGCATACGCACCCCACCCCCCTTATAAGACATGTGTTCAGTCACTGTGAATTGACTTGCGGTTTGTCCCATTCAACTGTAGTTTTGCCATACACGTATTTTCAGTAATTGTTTCACGATATTTGCAGCATGCGCGCAGACATGGCCCGTATTGTCAAGTTTAAAGAAGGAGGTCGGCTTTACATATTGCCGGATACGTGAAAATAATGTTCCTAGTTCACATTATGTACGAAATGCAATCAACCCTGTCTGATTTCTGCATCAATTCTGCCCTATCAGACAAAGTTTTAGACTGTGCCATGCTTAACTGTTTGGGATGCTTCTTGCTTTTGGGTATTCCTACTGAATCAACCAGTGCTTCAGTATCATTGTAATTGAGCCTGTCAGCTTCCTGCATCAAATCTGACACATTGGAAAATATACTAGATTTGGTAGATTTTCTTGATTTCTTTTTTTCCCTTGTGTTTGTGAGACCTCACCGATGGCATTACATTTGGCGGAAGTGAATCACTGATGCTGTCTGTTTCCGCCACGTTTGGTAATGTGTCTATGATGGCCGAGAAGGGCCATCGCGTTTTTGTGTGGCAACCTGCAGCGCCATGGGGCGATGGGCGATGCGATGAGCGATGCGATGGATGATACGCGATGCGATGGGCGATGCGCGATGCGCGATACAATGCGATAAATTCATACTAGCTAATATGGAAGCAGGCCAAAGTAGGAAAGAAACACAAATATACAAACGTTACACACTGTAATTGCATTAATATGTACTGACTCCAACAGTATGTTCTGTACCATAAAACCCAAACCAGGATAGTCACAAAAGCATATGGGTAATAATGCCAACCTCTGTAACTAAGGAATTGCAACGGAACAAATAATTACAAAGTCACCGAGGGTATCTCCAGAATGGCAGAACAGTTACACAGCCACCAAAGGCACATAGCCATAATGGCAGAACATTTACACGGCCACCAAGGGCACAGCCAATGTCAGAACGTTTACACGGCCCCCAAGGGCACAGCCATAATGGCAGAACATTTACAAGGCCCACAAGGGCACAGCCAGTGGCAGAACATTTATACGGCCCACAAGGCACAGCCATAATGGCAGAACATTTACACGGCCCACAAGGGCACAGCCATAATGGCAGAACATGTACACGGCTCACAAGGGCACAGCCCTAGGCCTAGTGGTAGAACATTTACACGGCCACACCATCAAAAATGTGTTAGGCAGTAGTAAATCCAAACCAATTGTCAGAAATTGTCAAACTTTATATGTCCAAAACACCTCCAGCATTAACAACTTTACAACTTATTTACTGCGGCAACAACTGCCCCTCAAACAGTGTTGAAATACTGATATCATTTACTAATAGACCACTATCAATCTTGCACTCAAGTTCACAAGTAAAAATGTCTATAAGGGTTGCAGAGGTAGTAGTAATTCTGCTAGGTCTATTAATTAAAGGGTATAGACCAAGACTGTACATAAGATCTACAAATAGCTTGGTTCCACTATGACTCTCACATTTAAACAAATGTGTATTGAAATCACCACATGCATATATGGTTTTGGTGCAACGTATACGACTAAACAATTTGTCAATATTGTCATTAAATGAAACCATGTTAGACCCAGGGCACCTATATACACAACTGACCAGTGCAGTTTTGTGTCGGTTAATTTCACATTGAACAGTAACACATTCTAGTACGTTATCAATTATTAGTGACTTTGTTTCGCATAATCGCCCATTTAGCTTCTTGTTAACATAAATCACCACACCTCCACCTTTTCTGTTGTGTCTAACAACATGAAAAGCCATCCACGTATTTTCAGTAATTGTTTAATGATATTTGAAGTAAAACGCGTCCTCCATGATTGTGCAATGACTATAGCGTGCTTCCGTTGCCAGGCTCTCTACTAAATAGGCATGGTTATTTTGGAGAAATTTTTTGAAAACGACACTATAGGCACCAATGTTACAAGCACTCTGCAATTTTATTTTTTGTAATCCCTCCAGGTGTTTGTGTTTTATGCACATTTCAAAGGTGCCACCAAACTTGGCAAGGCACCAGAAAAATCAGCACTTCGCTGTTGGACAATTTGTAATCCAGCACAACGTTCTCAGGTTGCACTATGAACTCCTGATACAGTTTTCCAGAAAGTCCAATAAGTGTTTTATAAGAAAATTCAATACAGGAATTGTGCCCTATTTACAAAGGTAAACATCAACAAAGTCACCTTAGAGTGTGAATTCCTCAAAGGCCAGATGTCTCAAGCAGTTCAATTACATGATATTACACAGCCTAATTAGCAGACATTCAGAAAACAATGCCACTTGCTTGATTGGCCAGAATGTCCAGTCAGTAGACTGATCTGATAACAAGCTCAGGCTATGGCCTACTCCAGCTAATCACTGTCCTCAGACTTCATTAGGGTCAATGACAACACATTCACTTGTGTTTAATTAGCTGAAGTAAACAAAAAACGATTGATGAATCACCCTGCTGCAATGTTATTGGTTCATTTTCTTTCAGATTTTCAAATTGAGGCTTAATTACTGGCATACGCACCCCACCCCCCTTATAAGACATGTGTTCAGTCACTGTGATTTGACTTGCGGTTTGTCCAATTCAACTGTAGTTTTGCCATACACGTATTTTCAGTAATTGTTTCACGATATTTGCAGCATGCGCGCAGACATGGCCCGTATTGTCAAGTTTAAAGAAGGAGGTCGGCTTTACATATTGCCGGATACGTGAAAATAATGTTCCTAGTTCACATTATGTACGAAATGCAATCAACCCTGTCTGATTTCTGCATCAATTCTGCCCTATCAGACAAAGTTTTAGACTGTGCCATGCTTAACTGTTTGGGATGCTTCTTGCTTTTGGGTATTCCTACTGAATCAACCAGTGCTTCAGTATCATTGTAATTGAGCCTGTCAGCTTCCTGCATCAAATCTGACACATCGGAAAATATACTAGATTTGGTAGATGTTTTTGATTTCTTTGTTCCCTTGTGTTTGTGAGACCTCACCGATGGCATTACATTTGGCGGAAGTGAATCACTGATGCTGTCTGTTTCCGCCACGTTTGGTAATGTGTCTATGATGGCCGAGAAGGGCCATCGCGTTTTTGTGTGGCAACCTGCAGCGCCATGGGGCGATGACGCGATGCGATGGGCGATGCGATGAGCGATGCGATGGATGATACGCGATGCGATGGGCGATGCGCGATACAATGCGATAAATTCATACTAGCTAATATGGAAGCAGGCCAAAGTAGGAAAGAAACACAAATATACAAACGTTACACACTGTAATTGCATTAATATGTACTGACTCCAACAGTATGTTCTGTACCATAAAACCCAAACCAGGATAGTCACAAAAGCATATGGGTAATAATGCCAACCTTTGTAACTAAGGAATTGCAACGGAACAAATAATTACAAAGCCACCGAGGGTATCTCCAGAATGGCAGAACAGTTACACAGCCACCAAAGGCACATAGCCCTAATGGCAGAACATTTACACGGCCACCAAGGGCACAGCCAATGTCAGAACGTTTACACGGCCACCAAGGGCACAGCCATAATGGCAGAACATTTACACGGCCCACAAGGGCACAGCCAGTGGCAGAACATTTATACGGCCCACAAGGCACAGCCATAATGGCAGAATATTTACACGGCCCACAAGGGCACAGCCATAATGGCAGAACATGTACACGGCTCACAAGGGCACAGCCCTAGGCCTAGTGGCAGAACATTTACACGGCCACACCATCAAAAATGTGTTAGGCAGTAGTAAATCCAAACCAATTGTCAGAAATTGTCAAACTTTATATGTCCAAAACACCTCCAGCATTAACAACTTTACAACTTATTTGCTGCGGCAACAACTGCCCGTCGAACAGTGTTGAAATACTTTCTATTTCCCTCGTCATTAAAATGTACACCATCAAGTAGGTACTGCTTCCAGTCAGACCACACGCCACGATGCGACCAGAAATCAACAGTGTAAAAACATTTGGTGGCCTCGTGCAAATACTTATTATATAGACAAACCCTGGCATTAAAATCAACATCCACTGGAGAAACAGATGCGCTAGCATCACGATACAACATTTGCGAGATTACAACGCGACAGACCCCTGCCATCACAGTTAAATACGTTGCGAAAGCCAACACTTTATCGCCAACTTCAATGTCCACAATTCATTAAATCATTCGTCCCAATTTCGATGAAAACTACATCCTACTGGCATTTAAAATATCATGCGTCAGTGTGTATAGTTGCTGCACTTTCAAACCCCCTCTCGAAATGAAGGTAACATGATAACTCTCATCCAAAGCGAGGTTCATGGACTGATGCGTCAGCGTGAAAGCCGCAAGGCGGTGAACAAAGGAATGGCCAACAATAGCAATGTTTATTGTCTCCATCACTGCGATCGCAAGTGCAATTAAAAAGACAACCGGTCAAAAGGAATCATGACGATAGCGTCTAACAGACAGAATAAAAATGTAGCGTCAACACAAACCCCGTAGCAGTATTTTTGAAAAACAAACTTCAAAAATCGAGAGCGAATATACCTTTTCAATTCTGGAAATTTCGGGAGAGAGATTGTTATTGGAGAGCTACTCTCATGTTTCTGTCAGCCTCATAATTTTTTTTAGCTTACCGTATATTCCAGAATAGAAGCATTGGTTTTGTTGCCCACATAAATGCCGTTTGAATTTCATTCAAAAGGTGTTTATAATATTGTTCATTGCCATAAAGTTGTACAATTAGTTTTTAATAAAGTCTATCTAGAAGGAAAGATGTGAAGGCATCTTAAATAACAAAGCGTTACATTGTTGTGCACACAATCACCAATTATGCCATGCAGCATTACATCAGCGTTCAAAATAGCACTTGTCCGTTTGTCCGGGACAAGTGATTTGTGGCCCGGACAAATAAAATTACTCTACATGGTTATCCGGGGGACAAGTGAAAATTTACAGTTACTAGCGACGCAGGCAACATTGCAAACTTTTTATCTGAGGAAATTCAAACATAAATGAAGTTCGCTAGCAATCGCGCGCGTTCCAATTTTGTTAGTGTGTCAGCATTATAACGATGGTATACTTCGTAGCCCCAATTTCGTTTCCCACTTACGGCCATTTCCATCATCCATAGAAACACACGTTTTGTCACTCTAGATACATCCATATTGATCAAACGACACCAGAGCCTAGTAACAGATAGCCATTGTTGGTGAGTCGGGGTTTTCCACCCCATTTCACCCTGTACTGCTGCTGATGGGGTATATTTACCCACACCTAGGAAAAAACGACAGGCCCTATTATGTATGCTATTTATGACAGAATATTCCTTTGTACCCCACAGCAGAACCATAGTTAATAATGGAGAGCACCATACCATCGTATAGTTTTGTAAAACAGTTAAAAGGCATTCCTCCATTACACTTTGTCTTAGCCATTAACAAACCCAGATCTCTGTTCGCCGTAGTAGCTACTGTTTTTACCATCACCTTATAATCAAGATATTCAGTTAAAATCAAACCTAAATATTTATACTTATTTACGATGCATATGCTTTGGTCACCTAGTAGAAAATCGCAAGTAGTCTCAGATATCGATGGATTACGAAAATGTACAATTTGAGTTTTGTCTTTGTTAATAGACATGCCCCAGTCATTGCACCATTTCCAGATAACATTTAGCAATGTCTGCAGTTCTTCTGCTGATTCGGCCAGCACCACAATGTCATCTGCGTATGCTAACAATGTAACAATTTCGTCTCCGATCTTAACACCTTTACCCGTGCCTTTCAATTCAGCTGATAAATTGTTTATAAACATATTGAACATGATAGGTGATATAATACAGCCCTGCTTAAGCCCGCATTCAACATTGAACCAGTCAGACTTTAAGTTGTTGACCCTAACACAACATTTGTAATCAACATATAATGATTTCAAAGCCTCAAGCATTTTCCCTTGTATGTTGAAGTTCCTAATTTTGTTCCAGAGGAAATTTCTATTGATACGGTCATAAGCTTTACTAAAATCTACGAAACATGCAAACGTTTGCTGTCGGCATTTCTTTCTAGTATTGATTATGTTTGTAATGGTAGATAGGTGGTCGAGACAACTGCGACCTGGTCTAAACCCGTTTTGCTCATCACACAAAAGGTTGTTTTCCTCTACCCACGATATAAGACGATCATTTAGAATAGAGCAGTATATTTTATACACATGGGAACTAAGCGTAATTCCCCTATAGTTCAATGGCACTCGTGGATCAGACGTACAACACTTGGGTATCGGAGTTACAATGCCCCGACGCCATGCTTCAGGAACCATGCTGTTGTTAAAACATTGATTAAATAGTTCGTAAAGGAAGTCTATGGCATTTTCATTGACCAGCGTTTGTTGTTTCTTGGCCTTGTTTAAGGCCAGGCGAATGTCCTCCTTAGAGATAGGCCCATCAAGGTGTTCATTGTGACCCAGTGAGTGGGTCTCTACCGGCGGTTGATAGTCAATTGTTTGTTCGTAATTGACCGGGTTCAGCAAAGTGTGAAAGTCAGTTCTCCATTTATGTAATATCACGCTTTGATCAGTGGATGTGGAGCCGTCCTCTAGCATCACTTCCATTGGTATATCATGGATGCGTTCTTGTTTTATCCCTAATTTTTCAATATGCTTCCAGAAAGCATTTGGATCAAATGACGGCAGATCAAGTAGTTTTTCTTGTTGATGACGCCAGAATTTGCGTTTGGCAGCTTGCACGTGCCTATCAAACAGTTTCTGGGCTACCTTCATTTCCGCTTTCAGGTGCGGTTTATTTTGTTCATCGCCCTTAACCCACAATTGTTCACTTGTTGTGAGGTTATTCCATAGTTGAGTAAGTTCATTTGTCCACCATTGTTTCTTGATCCGTCTGCGCTTATTACTGAGCACTGAGTGGTTTACATGGACCACTTTTTGAAGTTTATCTTCCATCACCGTTTTAACATGTTCGCAGAAACTATCATATGCATTGTTAAGATTTTGTTGTGTTAAATTAGATCTTTGAATGAACTGCATGAGATTAGCACAATGTTCTTGTGTTGTGTCGTCACCGAGAAATGACTGGTCAATGCCGTCTAATTTATATCTCGTTGTACATGGGGTTTTGTGGTTCGGATCTGTATTATCGTAGCATTCCATGCAATCCAGGAGTAAAACCCATGTTAATATTGAGTGGTATGGGATGGTCTTGTGTGGGTCAATAATTGATACACACCCAGAGTCATTAAATATCTTTCGTGCCGAAGTTATTTTAAAGTCGGTAAACGACGCCAAACGCTCATGCGGTACAAGGCAATAATCAACGACAGCCAAACCTTTGGTTGAAACAGATGTGAAGTCGTTTATCGACGAACCGCGACCGTTCAGCATGCAACGGTTTGTTGATATTAAAAGGTCGATGAGGTATTGTCCATGTGAATTCATTTTAAAATCAACAACTTTTCTCTCAGGAATGTCATCCACACCTTCAATGTAATCAGGCTCACTGCCACAACGGCCATTGAAATCGCCACATATAAAGAATATTCCAAGTTTCTGGTATCGGTATATATGTGATAACAGTTCGTTGTAATAGGTTTCGGGGTCAATGTAACGTGATGACCCGTCAGGAGGAAGGTAACACACACACATCCTAAAACTAGTATCCGAGCTCTTGCTTGTGAACGTTATCCACATTATTCCTTCCACAGATGTGCCTAGAATGTTCACATTAAAATCATGCAGCAGAGCATCTTTTACAAAAATGCCTACACCGCCTGACCCTGACTTGGCCCGACAGTTCAGGTTTGTGCGATTATGCCCCCACCATTTATATCCATTCATTTCCAGCGTGTTTGCATATGTAAGATGTGTTTCCACCACGGCGATTACATCCGTGTTGAGGTGTTTGACACATTCTGCCCTCACTTGGTAGTTGTCGGTGTTTTTGTTTAGCTTCCACCCGTTAACATTCCAACATCCCACGGACACCTAGCGACGTCCGCGCACATCTGATCTATTGTCGCGCTCCCGATGTGTCCCTCGATTTCTTGGGTTTCGACCACGACTGTTTCCTTGCTCATTGTCCCTGGTGGTTGATGGGGAATTGTGAGCGCGGTTGTTGGCGTTACGAGATCCGGCGTCACATCTCGTGATTCTGGAGCCGCGTAGTTCCAGGTTGTTGTTGTCAAGAGCTTTCACGAGGATTCTGAAGTTCGATTCGATTACACGTTGCTCTTTTGGCTTGTCGTGGACTATTATGATGTCACGATATTTCGCACTTTGTCGTAAGTCTTTTTTTGTTTTCTTTACTTTCGCTTTGTCATTAGCGGTTTTAAATGTCGTTATTACGACGCCAGGGTAGCTGTTTATGTTTTGCGTACAGCTTTTTCACATTTTACATCTGTGAGCTTGAGCCCGTCTCAATATTTGGTTGATTTTTTCCACTACGTTTTCGTTCTCCGATTCGGGTAGGTTAAGAACGACACTGTTTAGAGCGCGACTGTCGTGTGCACCCACTACGTCTGCGTACGAGGGCACCCTGTTCTCCAAGGCTGTAAGACGGTCCTACAGGTTCTCGTCCGTATCTACACAGGCATATCTTTGTTCGTGTGTTAATGTCATCACGGAATGCTTTCATCTGATCTTCGATCATATCCGCAATTTGTTTAGATAGTGTTTTCTCGAAAGTTGAGAATCTATTTTCAATGATGTCCCTAAACGACTCGATGTCAGCAGCGATAGATGCGAGGCTTGGTTCATTGTTCGTTGTGTTGTTAGTCGCCCCGCTCGCTCTGGTCATTGGCTTGTTGGTTGTAACACTCGCCATGATGCAATAGTGTACCCAGTGGGTGTCGCGGTGAAAGGGCACACGCAACACGGGTCTGCTACAGGTTGCCACAAATGTAGGTTGTTGCTGTAGTTTTCAACTGGTGGTGAGATACCTGTTGGTCACTGGTTGGGCGATAATGGGCTTATATGTTCAGTTGAAAAGCAAAATCATTAAAGTCACTCACACAGGTTCATCATCACAGATTCATTCGTCTTGTCGTTCCACCGCTAGTGTGTTGTACGTCAGTGTTCGAACGAGTTTAGTGCCTGCGTTAACAGGGTCATCCAGTGAGCGCACCGACCTAGCTCTGTCATACGCGTAGGACAGACTCCGCATCAGCCATCGTTGATCGAGGCTGTATTTCACACAATCGTAAATCGTTCAGTTTAGCCGACATACAACTTGCTTCCGCGCAGGGATCATATTTGATGAACTTTGGAAATAGTAGACTTTGTATCGCTACATGTTATTTGAATAAGTACATACATAGTTTTACCCATTATTACGCCTAACCCACGCGGACTCGGCAGTCTTCCAAGTCATCGAACGTTAGCCAATCCAGATCGGTGACAATTTGTAAAACTTGTAGCTGGCTCTCCGGTAAATCTATAGTGCTGGTTGATAAACAGAATATTAATGACATTTCATAAGTGTTGTTGTATCTATGTTATGTAACATTTATATTAATAATAAATTGCGAGTTTTTGAAACCGAATTATGCAATACGTGCGGCCGCGGACGGTGCGCCAACCGCCGTTGGCATGTCGGCTTCCGCGAACTACGGCAGTCTGCGCGCGGCAGCAACGTTGCGACGTAACTAAATCTATAAATTATATTCCGCCTGGTAAATGTAATTCGGGCACCGTTAAAACTGTTTTATCATCATTGAAATGGTAATATAACATTTAGACAAATTATGCTTTTGTTTGCTGATGATGAATTGAATATTATCTTCGTTTGTAAAATACAGAACTATGTTAATATTGAAGTTCATAGAGGTTGAACAAAGTATTCTCATATTAGGTCTATATAGTTTATGATTTTTGGACATCTCCTGGCTTTGCATTAGTCGTGTTCCTGGTTGAGTGGCGTCTTCAATGACAAACTGATGCAACAATTTTATATGTTTTATATATATATATATATATGTATATATATATATACACATAATATCAAAAATACATAAGCGAGTGAAAAATGAACAACTCAGAACATGTCCAAAACATGAAATTCTACGGTCGCTAGCACCCTCACGGCTCGTCCTGTCCCGACGATCTTGGTATCATTTGAAAGGATGCACTTTTGTGTCATCTAGATTTTTCACGGTAACTGTTTAATCCTACAGGTGACCACTAGGCCGAATTCGGCCCGTGCGATCAGTGCAAAACTGCTCCCGGCCGATTTCGGCCCGATTAAGTATCACTCTTTTAAAAAAAAATTAGTTTCCGTCATAGCAACTCACAGGGGAACGCGAGGTATCATTGGAAAGCTTAATTATTATTCTTCCTGTGGCATTTTTATGAATGAGTCGTATCGCGTCATGATTCAGTAATAGCAAATCACAACCAAGCTTTAAAATGTCGTAGTAGTAGATGCTCAAATATGGCCGATTTTACTACGCTCTGAGTCAGGATTTTACATTCCCATTCATATGATCTAAACAGGGAAATGGAGGTACCAATGGAAAGCCCAACGATTGGTCTGTCCAAATAAATTTATGTCAACGGTCAACCAATCGGCGCATGGCTCTAAAACGTCTTCTTGTTGACGCTGATTTCTTTCCATCACGACGAAAGTCCACCATGCTTTTTGTTTCGCTTCGATTATATAAGTTGAATTATTTCAGATGTCCGTGGCAATATATCAGCAAAATACATGACAGTATTTGTGGATGAAGGAATACTAGTTCAGACAGTTACACAGACTTTGGGGGCTGTTTTGAAGTGGATATTATGCAAGTTGCTGGCGAGCCGGACATCGCTGTCTTGCACCCGGACATGGGCCTATTCGGCCGGCCTACTCGGTCCGCCAGCGAAGGATACGATGCATTCAGAATTCAAATATATCATGTCCTATAAGCTGATGACATATATGTGTGTAATTAGGAACTGGAGGTATTACTTACTTTATTGATATGTACGGAAATTGATAATAGATACGTCATGTTATCGGACAGGTGCGCCACGGTGCGCAACGGTAGGCCTACGAGGCCTATTGCCGTATTGGTTGTATTTGAACGTTCTACGAAAAATACAATAAAATGAAAAGTTCTGAATATATTTGAGTCTAGTTTTCATTATCATGCAGCTGAAATATACAGCTACATTTGTCACACTGCATGCATGAACATACAACCGCACAATAATTATTTTGTCACTGGGCAAACTTGGGTTTCTACTTTACCCTCGTTCTGACGTTCATGAAGAATAGTCTACATTTTACATGGGTCTACGTAAAAAAATTCATATAAAAAAACTTCTGAGTATATTTGATTAATTTTGTTTGTACTCATTAGCTTATATACATGGCTACATTTCTCTAATTGGACATTGACACATACAACCACTCGGAAATTAACTAGTAGTAGGACGAAAAAAATATGTTTGTAGTTATTTTATGTTTTAATTTAAACAGTTATATCTTCATGATTATTTAATGTTATGCAAATATCATCACTGCATAATAATAAAGGGTCTTTTTGCCAACAAAATGATAGCTCAATCATATTTTTGCGATACGTATTAGCGATGTTGTGATTTTTAAAAAACATCCCTACCAATAGCTCCAAATTGTGTTCACCATGAAAGTTTACCATTGGTCACCTGCAGGGTTAAAGAACACCGATAAACGGGCCTACAATCACGCCGTTTTCGGTGTTTTGTACGGTTCCGAACGATGTGGGCGGCGGGTACTCAGTACACTAATCTTCCGATTGCGGCGCTGTTTTCCTCATTTGCATAGGTTCAGACATGTGCACTTCACCATTTCTTGATTTCATGTTATAAGCTCCACCCACTTTTAAACCGCGGCGAAATTGATGTGCTTTGATCGCAGTAAAACCGATACATTTCTACGTCGGCGTGACGTCACAATAACGTACGCCACTCAATGGGTCTAAATTCGTTGCGTTGGTTGGTTGATGTACGTGATTGTGACGTCACTACTACAGTATGTCATTTTTGCAGCCGTTTGAAAGTGGGTGGAGCTTATACCATGAAATCAGATAGTGGTGCCTCAATCAGTAGTTTGGTGAACTGTGTCGACGAAACAACATCGTTCGCAGTGTCTATCAGACACCGGAACGGGCCCGGTTGTAGGTCCGTTTTTAGTTAATTTTAGGAATGATTACCAGGAAACCATTTATAGGTTTGAATAGCAGAAAGCTTAAACTTTCAAACGACATAAATATTGTTGGGATCCGACGAACCGTAATGGTACTTGCAGCCGTTCAAAAGGCGTTTTTGGAACGTGTTTGACAGTTGTTCATATTTCGCTCGCTTCTCTATTTTTGATAATATTATATTATAATATTAAACATATTATATTATAATATTAAATATAACAAGTTTTTGTAACATTATAAAATAAAAATAGCAAGGAAAACAATTTTCTAATTCCTATTATCGTAATAATTATTTGTTATTAATAAAAGCGTTCATATAAGCATCACTAAAATATTAGTATACATCATGTAATGCGTCAACTTTTAATATTCGTGATGAACAATAATGGACCGAAAAATAGTTGCAAATATAATTTTGCAATTTCAAAATTTGTAGATTAAATCAAATTGTGTCGTTGCTCACAAGTCACTCAGATGTACATGCAACGAAACAGCAGGAACATTGTGTTTTGGCGGACAAGTAGGTTTCAAAACTTACTTGTCCGGTGGACAAGTAAATATTCTGGCTTATTTCTATCGCTGTATATATACTACAATATTATATAAATGTTTGAATACATCTACTTTTGTGTCTACAAAATAACATAACAGTTGTAAATATAATGTGTGAGTACATCTGTATTGTTGAAATAAGTTTGATCTTGAGATAGTGCATATACACTAAACCTCAGATATAACAATATATACACACATGCCGACCTAGCAGTCATACTTATGGAGAAATAAATTGTGTCTGTTTCTATTTTCTAGGTAGTCATAAATGGAAAATATTGTTGACTATGATAATTACAGGCTGATATAAAATTACTGTAAATTTTTGGCACATCCTACTTTCCAGGTGCCAATAATCCAATTTCTTTTTTCACCAAACCGACTTACCAACGGAAGACATAACATTTATCTTGACCTTGTAGTTGTTTTAGTATAAAGAAGATTGCTAACATACTGCCTTTACCAGTAGATCTTAGTACACCAGGTCATTGATTTGGATATAGTTTCCAAAGCAATTGATCTGCATCATAGAAATCCTTTATATAATTTATTTCGAAAAATAAATACCGCTGTTAATAATTTATGCAATCAATGGATATTAATTAAAAGTATTATAATAATTCCAGATGTCATAGGAAAACAAGAAACTTGTCGGTATAATGAGGTGTTCGAACTAGTATTTAAGGTATTTGATGTATAATTGATGTAATGTGAATTTATGGTGGTCTTCCTGGTGTTCATAGTATGTTGAAGTTTCAATGTATCCTTGAGACATTGCGAAGAAAAGAAATGTGCCACATCTACGCAAAGCATTGCAGAACATGTTGTTAATACAATCAAATGTTGATGTCACTGCAGCACCAATACATGGAGCAGCACAGGCTACGCAGGATTCACAGACTGGTTAGCCACTTTAGATTTTTCTTTTCTGCAGCTACATTGTCTTCTTGGTGCTGCACCATGTCCAGTTATATCTTTTTTGCATCTTTTAATTTCAAGATTTCATTCCAGTCCATCAATTTTCTTTCTGAAAACACATATGTAGCACATCATAAATATGTTACATTTCATTTTTAAATACAACAGTATTAGACACACCCAGACCTGCCTACCATTCTGGATTGTCCGGAATCATTCCGGAAATACACCTCAAATTACGGTATTACGACGAGGGATGAAAATATTACGGATTCTTTCGTCATCAGTCACTTCCGTGCTCCTCAAATTTAGCTTCCCTTCAATAGGTGGCAACATATATACGCTGCTTGTTGTGACATCGTTTCGCTGCTTCTGGTCGTAATCTGACCAATAGGAAACATGTTTACGATACATTTGCATATCCGCGGTCATGGCACTCAAACAAGAAGTCACGACTCACGTGGCACGAAATGATGGCGGGGATCGATACGGCACCACTACCAGCCAAGAAGAAACGTATGCTGCAAACGTTTATAACAGCATGCACGCAAACATGGCTCGTATTGTCAAGTTTAAGGAAGGGGATCGGCTTTACATACTGCCGGATACGCGAAATTAATTGTCCTATTTCACATCATGACACATGACATGGTGGCCGGGATAATTGCAGGTACTGACTACGTTGCAGTGTCAGGCCAACTGACTGTACTAAGACTAAGTTACTGTATTTATTGAGTTTAGTCATCATTTACAGGGATAGACGTATATACTAGAGTTGAGTAGACTAGATGATGTCAATGACTAGCGTAACGTAATGGTTTTGCCGTCCCCCGGCACGACTTTGTGTTTGTCTTTGACTTTCTAGTTTTAGTTGTTTCCAGCACTCGGCAGCGTTCTATTAACTTACTAGTCTGTATTATTGTGGTTAAAATATAATGGTCTTATGAGGTCTCATTCAGCCTTTTGCTTTTCGTCCTCGGTGGTTCTTTTACGTCCCAAATTGAGACTTTGATCTAGTCAAGCTACTATACTGTGTAATCTATAGCCCTAGGTATACCGGCTACTAATATTAATCCTAATGACACCACAAATAGACAGTGATGTGACGCATTGTTATAATTCGTCATGTTTTTGTAGTCGGCATGCTGTTTTTGAAATTTATATGAAATCAGAATTACAATGTGTATAGCCGCATTTGCATTACAGTTACGCTTGTTCACATTTGATTTCCACCAATGGCTGGTTATGAACATCTACGTTACCTTGTTAACTGAACACTTCAAAACACTCACATTTTATTAGAGACAATTATGTTTTGGGTGCAACTATCGTAATAGTCACAATATTAAATTATTACTGACAGTGGTGTTCTTTTCCTGAAAATATCTGAGAATAATATATGTTTGCAAAATTAAGAACCGACAACCACCTGTCAACTTGATACAGTACAAAACAGTGCCTAAACGACAAACACAATAATCATTTAAGCTGGCTCACACTAGACACATCCATACATATTATGTTTTTTCTTTCTTCTTTTTCTGGAAGAATTTGATTTGGATGATGTATTGATTCAGTTACAGTTTTATTACAAAAGGTGGCTCCCTGATAGCGACTACCACAGTCTTAGAGGAGTCTCCTGACACTACTTTTTGTTATTTAGCATACATTATACCATGTTTACCATAAGGTTATTTATGCAAGCACCAACACAAGTCATGAATAGTGTTGAAATAAGGCCAAATGAATGACGTTTATTAAAGAGATTAAGTTAAAGAGAGAGAAATGTGGGCTCTACATCCCAAGGTCAGGCATGTGACTGAGCCCATACTAGTCTCCTGTACCTCTGGATGACAGAGCCCACATTTCGGCATATACAATATTAGCAGTACTGTTATACAGATATATAAAACAACAGCATTACTACTGTAATCACAGTAGACCTTATGCACTGTACCGTACTAACCAAGCACACCATTCATTCACACTAACTATAATCCCAACTACCTGCTGAAGAGTTACACTATATCAAGATTTAGCCTAAACCTATAAATGGGGCCATTATGCCCAACTTACTAAAATCACTGGTGGAAGGGAAGCGAGCTGTCACGGCATCAAAACCCCGTGAACACATTGTCCACCTGCACTAAGAAAATGGGGAAAGCTTTGAGATCTGCTATCAACCCCTCTTCCACCAACGATGTACATGTTGCGTCCCTAATGCTATCAAAAATTGGGAGGGAAGGGAGGGCCAACATTTTTGATGTGACCACTCTGTCTGCTTTCACAAAACGAAGAGCTCATTGCAATCTGCCACCGAGCGCCATTACCGCGCGGTGATTGGTTCCTTGTGCCAAAAGAGCACCAAAGACAAAGGGGGGTAATTAGCATCAGGCCTTAGGAGACATTAGGCCAATCATCACTCGTCCTGCGTTGTTGCCAGCACAAAAATACATATGCAGCACGGTGACGTGGCCGCATATTCTCGTATATTTGTATTATTTAAATTTTTTTGACATGGATGTATTATTTGAAATGTCTGGGTGAAATAAAACAAATTTGTCTTCTACTTCTTCTATGGATACTTAGGTATACATTTCAATAGATTTCACGAATTACAAATAAAGCAATTATGAATTCGACAACTGGATTTATAATTTAATATATATATTGTGATCAATTGTGTCAAATGCTTTTGATAAATCAAGGTATATGTTTATTAGAGTAACCGATTTATCAAGTTCTTGTATAATTCTGTCTATGATTTCGAGTGTAGCAAGCTCAGTAGAATATTTCTTTCTAAACCCACATTGGCTATTGTAGTATAACGCTCTAGAATGGAAGTAATCATGGATTTGATCAAACATAACCCTTTCAAAAAAATTTGAAATCACTGGCAGGATAGAAATAGGACAATAATTGTTAAAGTCAGAAACATCACCTTTTTTGAAAAGGGGTATGACTTTTGTAATTTTTAATTTGTCTGGTAATATACCAGTTACTATTGATTTATTAATAATTATAGTGACTGCATTGCTGATATCATTTGTTATCAATTTTAGTAATTGTGTTGAAATACCAGTTTTTCCACAACTTGATTTTGGAGGTAAAGAATCAATTATATTAACAGTAGTTTCCATGTTAATTGGGTTAAAGCTGAAGGTGTCAAATATCGGGTTTTTCAGGTAATCTTTGTATGATTTACCTCCACTAGTAGTTGTTTTAGAGGCTAGGGTAGGACCAGCATTAGTAAAAAACGTGTTAAATCTGTTTGCAATAATGCATTTGTCGCTAATTGTTTCCCCATCGACTTTGAACAAATCTGGAAATTGTTCTTTCTTTTGACTTTTTGAATAATTTCTTTAATTAAACACGTCTTTAACATCATGCTTACGCTTTTCAAAACTGGATTGATAGTGCAGTTGCTTAGCTAATCTAATATTCCTTTTAAGAATTTTATTATAAGTATGTAAGTCAGTTTTAAGTTTATGATAATGCTCTGTATTTACCTGAGTCTGTTTCATTCTTGAATACAGTTTGTTTCTAAACTTTATCGACATACCGGGTAATAATGCCCTTGGTAATCCAAGGAGTTTTCCTATGTTTATATTTATTAAATTTAATTACTTGTATTGTAGTTTTCATTCGGATCTGCATGAATATTTGAGTTTATTATTTTAAATTTTTTGAGTGAGTCAGGATTTTGTTGTTTTATTCGTATAAACCTTGGTATGGCACTGGTAGTTTCGACATAGTCCAGACTTAGAAAGTACGGAAAGTGATGAGAAATATTGCTCGGTTGCACATGACATGACAACAATATATACTTTTACTGCCTTGCTATTTTCAGCTCCAACTTTCAAGCATGGATGTCAAAGGAGCCTTTGATATAATGCTTCGGCAGGAACGCCAGCAGATGGCACAACAGAAAACAGGTACCCCTGGTGGTTCAGCGGGAAACCAATCAAACACGTCTGCAGCTGGTTCATCATCTGATGAGTCCAGTCCTTTGCAGTTACTACGTGGGACCGCAAGCAAATCTGCAGATGTGGTATCACCTGCTATGAAATCTACGGGACTTTTTCCTCAGGGCACACCACAAACCAAAACGACTGGATCGCAGGTTAGATTCAAAAAATCTGATAAATAAGATACGATTGTTGTGAAATAAGATATAATCACTGATGTGTCAATCTGACTTGGATAAACTCAACCATTGTGTATCTTCACACTAGAGAGAAAGATATTTTAATGCAATCATCTTGAATGAAACCTATTATAAAGGTTAAATATAGGAAGCTTTTGGTGGTAAGATCATATAAAATATTATACAGAGAAGCCAAAATATATTGTTTTATGTCGACCATAAATCGTGGCTACCACTGGAAGGTGAAAAAGTTTTCAGAAAACAATTGTCATAAGACAGTTACTACAATCTAACCATTTGCAACTACAATCAACAATATCACTAAAAATTTATTTCCAATGTTGGAGATTCTAGTGAAATCTCATAGTTCCCGATGGCTGCAATATTGAGACACACCCTGATGCTTCACCAGTAAGTGCCTAGAGCTTCTTTGACCTTGATATGGTGATGTCGAATGCCACTGTTTCCTCGGCATGCATATAAATGGTGTCTTGTATTCTCTTTGATACACAGATTACTCTTATAAAACTCATAGTGCCATACAGTGCACTGTGCGGATGTCACTGTTTTAGTAGTTACAGCGCCAAAACAAATTTGGCGACACAAACTAGAGTAATATTCTCAGTTTGGCGACTGGCGAACTGAGAAGAGTAGACATTGGTGACGTCTGACTTTCTATCACAATGGCGCTGTCCATGCAATATAATTTTTTCAGAAATAGATTACAAAAGGTGCTGGCATAATATTTTTGATTGTAGATCGTAGTGGTTAGTTTGTATGAATTCATATATGCATATGCCCCAAAAGATGCCTTTTGTGTCCGTTTAAAAATAATCAAATATTCCATAATTTTTTATTTTCCTTTGGCTTTCAGCCTTCGTTGACACTGGAGCAGTGTGCACACATAGAACGAAACAAACAGTTAGTCATGCAACAAAAAACTGTGCGTTTGGGCGTGTCAAGTCTTGGTAAGTTTTATCCAATCTTTTTTTAATGTTCTGTTTGGAGCAAGACTGCAAGGTTCAGGACTTGTCGCTTGTAGTTTTATACCAGCCACCTTTCAGAGTTTTGAAATCCCGCTGAATTTCAGGCTCACTAAAAGCCTCTAGATGCACCCCATTGGAGGCTCACCAAAAATCTATAACTGCATCTAAAAGCCAAAAATCCACGTGATTTTCATCTTTTCCGGGAGGTCAGGAGTTTCACAACTAATCCGAGAAACCCCAGAAAACTATATTAAGATTTAACAATATTTAACAAGATTGCCACCCAGAGAATTAACTCTAGGTGGCAGGTGGACAAGGAAGCCCTTTGGCTTATCGAGAGTCCAACCCTTTTATTTATGTGTATCCCGCCCTTCTGAGGTATGTGTCGATTTTATTTTTAAACATATTCACGCTACTAGCACCCACTCAATCAGCAGGTAATCTGTTCCATTCATTTACAGTCCTTTGTGAAAATGAGAACTTTCTTATATCTAATCTACACTGCTCCTTTGCTAATGTTACTTCATGTCCTCTAATCCTTCTATCTTTCTTAACTGAGAAAAAAATATTTCTATTGATATTTTCATAACCATTCATTATTTTAAACACTTCTATCTGATCTCCTCTCAATCTCCTGGTCTCTAGTGTTGTTAAGCCACATTTTTGGGGGCATATTTCGTAACTAAGATCCCTCAGTTTTGGTATCATTTTAGTTGCTCTCCTCTGCACTCTTTCTAGCATATCTATGTCCTTCCTGCGATATGGCCTCCACGCTTGAATACAATATTCTAAATGAGGCCTAACTATTGTTTTGTACAGCGGTATTAACTCTTTTTCCTTATACGTTATGTTTCGCCTAATTAATCCAAGGATTTGATTTCCCTTTGAAGCTGCAATTCCACACTGCTCTGAAACCTTCATATCAGCACTAATGGTTAACCCTAAGTCCTTTTCTTTTACAGTAGTACTTAGTACAGTACCCCCCATTGTGTATTCTACATTCGTTCCCATGTCCTGCGTGGAGGCATTTACATTTCCCAAAATTTAACAGCATTTGCCACTTTTCAGACCATTTGATCAACTTGTCAAGATCATCTTGTAAATGTTGTCTATCTCCATCACTTTTAATCTTCTAAACACTTGTATCATCTGCAAATTTAAACACCTTGCTTGTTATTTCATCATCCAAATCGTTGATATATATTAAGAATAATATAGGTCCTAGTACTGATTCCTATGGTACCCCATTCAATACCGATTTCCAGTTTGAAGCCTCCCCATCAACTAATACACGTTGTCTTCTGTCAGTCAGCCATTGTTCTATCCAGTTTATTATACCATTTCCTCTTTGAGTAATCTTTGATGTGGTACTTTGTCGAAAGCTTTTTGAAAATCTAAGTAGACGATATCTACTGGTGATCCCTCATCTACCCACTTAGTGATGTCTTCCAAAAAACATAACATATTTGTTAAGCAAGACCTCGCTTTAAAAAACCCATGTTGAGATGGGTTTATCAAGTTATGTTTAACAAGAAAATCCACCATGTGATCTTTAATTAGTCTTTCTAATAATTTGCAAATCACTGATGTTAAACTCACTGATTTATAGTTCTCTGACTTGTTTCTCGAACCTTTTTTAAATAACGGTATAATGTTTGCCTCTTTCCATTCTAAAGGAACCACTCCCTCTTCTAATGACAAATTGAAAACTGACAAATTAAGTTAAAGGTTCAACTTTTCAGCTCAAGTTTCAAACACTGGTTTTCATAATTATGTTAAATTCAGATTTCATTTAGATTCAGACTGTTTATTACCAAGTAGCATTTCAAATGTACGAGGAATTCTTGGCGTTGTAGCGTCAACATACATGCGAGCTTGTCTCCCCTGCCCCCCATCATGCACATGCAAAATATACAATCAGAAGCTAAAACTAGTTTAAATTTAAACCAAGGCCAACTGCCAACATATTTTAAGACAGTCGTACATCTATTGACATCAAGTGAACTTGATAACATAATATTAATACAGTCTGAACGTTACCTAAAAAGTTAAAAAGTATACATGTAGTTAAATAAATAATCAATAAATGTATAAATAAATTAGCTGACGATATAAAAACTAAGCTGACAGTTAAAAAGTATGTACATACATGTAGTCAAGTTAATAAATAAATGAATAATAAAAATAAATAACTAAACAAAATTAAAATTAATAATTTAGCATGGCGACATATAATCTAAACCGACTGAAAACAGTACCATGGCATCTCGCGGTTCAAGTGACTCACAGCCTGCGGATAAAAACTATTTATAAATCTAGTAGTCCTTGTCTTAATACTTCTATATCGCTTACCAGAGGGAAGAAGTTCAAAGAGATGGTTGGCTGGGTGGGTAGTATCCCGTACAATGCTCTTGGATATTCGCGCACAGCGAGCATGGTAAATACATTCAATGGATGGCAACTTGTGCCCAATGATTCTAGATGCAACCTTCACGATAACCGTAGTTTCTCCTCCTGACTGGCGCGGCCAAACCACACTACAATCGAGAAAGTGAGGATACTTTCAATGATTGCACAGTAGAATCGTATCATAATCTCCTGAGCAATGCCGAATCTCCTGAGCTGCCTCAGGTAGAACAGGCATTGTGCCTTTTTTGTAATGCTCAGTGTGTTTGTGCACCAGCTGAGATTGTTTGAAATCTAAAAGATTCAACCTGCTCGACTTTCACGCCATTTATCGAAAGAGGGTGGATGGGAGTCTTCGTTTTACAAAAATCAACAATCATTTCTTTAGTCTTTGAAACGTTCAATTCGAGATTGTTATCCGCACACCAGCCAATCATTCTCTGAACTTCCTCCCTGTATGGCGTCTCATTCGCATTCTCAATGCAGCCCTCCACAGTAGTGTCATCGGAAAACTTGATCACAAGGACCGATTGGTCCACGGAGACACAGTCATTTGTGAAGATAGTAAACAGGAAGGGGGATAGCAAACAACCTTGTGGGGCACCTGTATTTAGGATAAGAGGTCTGGAGATAGAGTTGTTGACTCTGACAGATTGAGGCCTGTGAAGAAGAAAGTTAAGGACCCAGTGACACATGGCAGGATGTACATTCAACAATGAAAGTTTATCGAACAGCTTGAATGGGATGATAGTGTTAAATGCTGAGCTGAAGTCAATAAACAGGATCCTGGCATAGGTTCCTGGCCTCTCTAGGTGCTTCAGAATGTGATGCAGACCTAAAGCTACCACATCGTCTACTGATCTGTTTGCTTGATATGCAAACTGGTGCGAGCCCAGGAGGCCGTCGGTGGCCGACTTCAGGTACTTGAGTACTATGTGCTCGAACACTTTCATGGCGACTGAGGTCACTGCCACTGGATGGTAGTCGTTCAACCCGGTGATGTTGGACTTCTTGGGAATGGGTATGATAGTAGAAGTTTTGAAGCAGACTGGAACTCTGCAATGCTGGAGAGAGGAGTTGTAGATGTCCGTAAACACCGCAGAGAGTTGGTCGGCGCAGTTCTTCAGGGTAGATGTGGAGATGTTGTCTGGACCTGAAGCTTTCCGCATGCTCTGTCTCCTGAACAGTTTCCTCATCTCAATTTCCTGGACTATGAAGGTCGGAGACAGAGAGGTACCTGCTGGAAGTGGGTGCTGCTCTGATGAATAGTTAAGCTTGTCAAATCTGTTGTAAAAGTCGTTGAGCTGATCAGGGAATGAGGGGTCATTGCTGTTGGTGGCCGCTGCGTGTTCCTTGTACTGCGTAATCTGCTGCAGGCCATTCCAGACAGATCAGGGCCCAAGGTTATAAAGCGTACTCAGTGCTCATACTCAACTCCATGCTCAGACTCGAGATTTCATGCTCACCGGAGAATCCGTGCTCACGGTGGTTATAAAACTTCTTGAGTACGTGCTCAACTGAGTACGCCGTCTTGAGTACGAGAGAAAAAGAAAGAGCTCTTTCGGAGCTCTCTTGTTGACGAAGATAACAAACCTACACCTATTTATAAACAATATCAACTTCCGACTGTAAAATGGTGATTGACGAAGACATACGCCGTTGACGTTGTGAATGTGTTTATTTTATGGTGAAATGCGCAGAGGAATATCGACTGAATAACGCTGCGAGGAAAGTACTTCGCCGTGCATGATGGAACAGACATGCCACAAGACAATTCAAAAGATAAAATAGCGTAAAACAGTAGTAGCATGACCTGCCACTGGTCAGTCACGCTGTATACTGGACCACTCGGTTTCTGCCTTACGCAAGCATAATATGCAGTTTTCAGCAACAAATTTTGAAATCGTTCAACAACGTATCAATATTATTGATTAGAACCAATTATTTCATCAATGGCATGCGAACGAAGCGTCAAATAAGTTGTTTTTAGTTAAATACTTGCAATATTCGTAAGACGATAATCACTTCACGCGCTAAACGGAAGCACTCGGTTTCTGCCTCATCGTGTTCAAAATCATCACTGTGCGACAAATCGCAATGCATTCACTGTATAAACTCCACGGGCTGTTCGTTAACTTTCCTGTGGTGATTAGGGTGAATAGATGCTTACAATTTCGCCTGATAAATTTAAATATTACTGTTGTTTACATCACCGTCACCGATGTGTTGCACTGTAGTCACGTGGTCTGCGTTCGCTATAAAAATATATGTCAAAAACCTGTTTGCCTCGTTTTAATTTGAGACAAATAACTTTGTTGCAAGTTTGTAGACGTCCTTTGCTCATTGTGTCCGATATATCTGACTAACGATGTATTTAATATGAGATCCAGCTATTTAATCGTAATGAGGCAGAAACTCAGATAGGGCAGAAACCGAGTAGGTGACTATATAATGTATGACATTTTGTATCATTGTAACAGCAAATAGGTACGATAAATTCGGGCTCGACGGCGTCGATGTTACCTTGTTTATAATAAATAAATACCTTACACACATCAAACTGAGTTGGCATTCGTACTTGTGATACAACTTACATTATCTGCATCAAATGAACTGACAAAGTAGTTGTATGGGAGCGGCCATTACTTTTCAACTGTGCTGGAGGATTCGGGGACATCCATACTCTGATCTAAAATTCAGCTCACACCACAGCTCACTCCAATCATATTGTTGCGTGTCCCAAATTCGTGCAATTCTTTGGCAATAATGTCATAACTGTTTCATTAAACAGTAATTATTATTTGCAAATCCTAAAGTTCCAAATAGTTATTTATATATAATTGACCCAAATCCATGTTATACATAACTTGTTTTTAAACAGATATGTGTATATAATATTGTGATATTTTGTTGTACAATTACACGTTTAAAAGGATAATAATTATATACACAGAACATACTTGTATAATAACCACATTCTAAGTTGTTTTACATAGTTTGCTTCACATTTGCTTGTTGCATCTTTGAAATACTACTTGGTTAAACTGCACTACATTAGTCACTGTCTTCACCACCATGCTGGGTTTGAGCTCATAAGGCAAACACACAGTTGTGTTATGGTCTTCCGTCCTGATGCAATAACCAACTCAGTCAGCTGTGCAGCATTCCCCATAGCCACTGTATGGCTACGTTTTTAGTATATCTTATATTCGATTCTCAACAAGTATTGCTTCAGTATAATTGGTATAGTTTGTATAATTTTTATTTGGAAAACATTGTTTTACTACGGGATAAACCATTTTATATAAAGGATGTATTGCTTGTTAGTTCATCCTACTAGTTAAATTTTGGTAGCCTTGTAAATGTGATCATATTAATTTTCTAAATATACACTTTAACAAAATAGTGACCGAGTGACCAATGACAGTATAATCACATGTGCATTTAAGTTGTCAACTTATCGAGGATGTCTACATATGTTGTGTATCGTCTACCTCTGTGTTGAAGTGTTATTCCTGCCCTTGGATTGCAAAATCATAGGCATTACAAATTTGTAATATCATGACATCCACAAAGCCTTGGACATGGCTACCAATTATATCAACGTTGAATGGGCTTCATTATTAGTATGCTATTCATAGTAAAAAACGATGAAACAATATAAATAATATATGTTTTATACTACTTAGTACTCCTCCATTATTCCCAATTGAGAAAACGGCACTACAAAATAATGATATATTAATAACAGTTTCAGGCAATAACAAAACGTGGTTGTGTTGGCGGGTAAACTTTATGGCCTCGTAATTTTATCATTTATTTTATATTTTTAAATGTACACGTATGTATGTTGTATTGATATGGCTTAATGTCTGGCATGGTATTCTATTAATCGTCCAGGTAAACAACACTGTTTTGGAGAAGCGTTTCGTATGAACTGCTCGGAAATTGATCATGAAATTGTATCGCCAAGCAGTAGCGGTAAACGAAGGGTCCCCGTCGTCGAAAAGGTGCCACCAAAACATAAACGTTGTAACATTGTGTCGTAGTGTCTCCCGCTAGATTTGACAAATGTTCAGTAAATAGTGCAGTTTGAGGCATAACACGGAATCTTTCGCTAATTTCGTGTTGCACCACTTCTTCAAATGGATTGATTACATCTCGGAAGCGAATCGGACGCTGATATCGAGCTGCGTTTCTTCTCGAAAACATTGAACTTCCACAACGAATTCGACACATTTTTACGTGAGCTGCCATCTTTGTTTGTTTGAGTACGGTGTTGAGCAAGGTCCATAGCATACTCAGAATGTAGACGTTTCATGCTCAAGTCTGAGTACGATTACGTGCTCAGAAAGTGTTATAACCTCCGTGAGTATGAGCATGGTGTGAAAGCGAGGCTTGAGCATGAAATTCTGAGCACCGAGTACGGCTTTATAACCTCGGGCCAAGGTCCATTAATGTAGTTAGACGGACGACACCACGGCCACCTAACTTCGCCGATTTGGCAGCCTTCCGTAGTGCCGTACCCATTCTCTTCTCAGCATGGTTGACACAGTCGAGCTTGGCGATGGTGTGGTTTGGCCCATAGGGCTCCAACTGTGTCAGAGCAGCAAACATACTCGAGTCGCCGTCACTCAGGATGTGTGAGTAGTGAAACGAGTATGTCTGCACGGAGCGACTCCAGATCCGCCTGGCTGCCTCAACTTCCATCGCCTTCGAAGAGCCGTCGAAGTGTCGATCGCATCCAGTATGTGCAGCTTGCCAGGCTTGCAATGCTGCTGAACCCACGCCAAATCGGTTCTCTGCCAGCACACATGCATGGCTGTAGTTGGAGATGACCTCATAGTCTACCACAAGTCCGGACTGCATCTCAATGACAACCGACACCGTGATGGAACGTAAATCCTCGTCTCTGCCATGTGCCGTCATAGCTCACGGTCAAATCAGTGACCCCGGCATCGTCTATCAAGTCCTCATACACCCCCACGGATCACCTCAACAGCAGCGTCCAAAGTGTTGTCAACAACTGACTTGCACGCCTGCTGGAATGTGCGGTTGTGTCGCTGGAATGTCATCAGATGCATATTGTTGACACCCAGCACCTTCTGCATCGTCTGTAGTGCCTCAAGCCCCTTGCCCAGCTTATGGGTGAGCATTGTCATGACTGTGTTGATCTTGAAGGCAACATTCTGCTTGTTGGAATCATGCAGGCGAAGCGAAGAATACACACAACTGCCAGTGTATGGGCAGTGTGTGCACTGGAGATGGAGTGATTCAGCAAATCCCATCAGCTGTGGTCCATCTTTCACCACTAACAGTGCACCAACATGGTCACAGGCAGGGCAGGAGACATCAGCGACCACTTCACTGAGTTGGCCAACATCGACAATACACCAGTCTGGACTGCTCAGTTCCTTCTGTTCGTCAGGGTTGTCACATTTAACGGCGTGCATGGTGAAAATTTTGCCTGACAAGACGACTGTAGTGCGACACGGTGTTGCCTGGGCCGTTCCTGGTAGCTGTGATGTCGCTCCGGCGTCAGCTGTTGCGATCTTCCCGGCGCTGTCAATGTCGGTCGCAGTGTCGTCTGCTTCAATCAATTCGCTTTAGCCGTGCTAAGTCGGCTTCCTCGGACGACCAACGACGTGCAGCATTGCACTCACTCAGGCACTTGCGTAACTTTTTTTGATTTCTTCGGCGGCATCTCATTTAAACTCTCTTTTTAACCAAATGTATCGTCTGTTTATCGAGTGTCAAACTGTTCTCCGTAGCAACAATGTAAACAGGAAAGTAGACAACGCAAAGCATCGTGGGATTGATTTGCCTCGTTTTGAACAAAGACGCGTCATAAAACCATGAATGCGAGGCTTTCGGCCAGTTCCGTGTCTCATTTGCATAATTATGTGCTGAATAAGGAGATCATCAGACATTTGGACTCGGTTTCAATGCGGGAAAACTCAACTTTGGAGAAAAGGGGGGTGACTATCAACATAACTGACAGATAGCCAAGAAGATGGCCGTTCTTTTGATACCAAATAAAATGGCGTATCATGAACAAACGTGGTCGTTGTCAAGGCCTAAACTTGGATTACTTTTGGCGTGTTTCATCGATTCAGATATTTTATTGTCATTTCACATTTGATGGGCCATCTAAGTTAGTGCTAATATAATGACTTAGCAGTGAGTAACTGTTAAAAAACGATCTTTATTGTGAAGTAGGTATGTCAATCTGTCAAAAACTTAAAGAAAAAAAAAATGTAATAAAAATAATTATTGACGTATTTCAGACTGCCGTGTCTCCCCTTAAAGTGATAGTAGAAGCACGTTATATAATACATCAGGTACACATATACAAGAAAAGAAAAAATAGAAAAAATAAGAAAACACATCAACACAGTACCCCTGGCTCTGCTCCTGCAGAAGGTCGTTGTGTACATACAGGGACTTAACCCATCGCCTTCTAATCCTGGAGTTCCACCTGATATCCGTACCTAGTATGGCTACTACCAGAGAGTTTTCTGATTTGTCTAAACGATTCATAAATTTATAAACAAGATTTTGAATGACTGCTTTACAGTCTAGAACACGTCTTTCTGCAAACATGCCTGAGCAGACCTGCCTACCATTCCGGATTGTCCGGAATCATTCCGGAAAGTCACCTAAAATTACGGTATTACGGTGAGGGATGAAAATATTACGGACTGTGACCATGTTCGGCAATCACTCAAATTTAGGTTCCACTATATTCAACAGGTGGCAGCATATGTATGCAGCATGTTGTGACATGGTTTTTCATTCGCTGAGTCTGGTCGTAATGTAACCAATAGGAAACAGCGTTATATCAAATTCGCATTTCCGCGATCAAACAAAACGAAGTCACGCGGCACAAAATGATGGCTGACAGCGAAACGACGCCACCGCCAACCAAAAAGAAATGTGTAATGCAAAAATTAAGTGAGTGTTGTACTTGTAGTGTTAGGCCAACTGACTGTACTAAGACTAAGTTAGTGTATTTATTGAGGAGTTTAGTGTATCATTTACAGCCTATCATACAGTTACTAGAGTCTAGGCGATGTCAATGACAGTGTAATGGTTTTGGTCCATCGCTACCCCCCCCCCCATCTATCATTTATCATACTAGAGTGTAGGTGGTGTTGATGACAGCGTAACTAATGGTTTTGACCTGTCACAGTTTTTGGGGTAGGCAGGTCTGCCTGAGGCGCTGCAATATGTTGGTAATTGAAGTAGTCTTCTGAACACATTGTTATAACAAACATGTAATTTATGTATACTGTAAGCATTGTGATTCCACCAAAATTTCCTGAGTAAAACATTACCACGTGCATATAACTGGCGACACTGACGCATTATATCTTTGTTATCTTTAGCATCATTGCAAATAATATGGCCTAGATATTTTACACTACTGACATCCTTTATGTCCTTCCCATTTAATTTTAATGTGAGGGGACAAACACCCTTCATATACTTTCCTCTACTTACCAATATCATGCTTTTCCTACGATTAAATTTTATTTCATGACTCATACCATAAGTTTCACAGGTAGAAAATAATTCCCTCAGGCCTACACTGGAAGGTGAGAATATCACCAGGTCATCTGCCTACATCAGGTGATTAATATTTAAGTCACCTCTACAGCAGCCAGTTCAACAGTTTGTTAATGCATTACTTAAGTCATTAAAATAAACATTAAACAGGTATGGAGAAAGTATTCCACCTTGTCTTACACCATTTGTCACATTAAATCTATCGAATTAAATTCCAGACCAACGTACAAACATAGTTTGCCTTGTGTACCAATATATCATAATTCTAACAATATAACCAGGCACTTGTATGTCAATTAACTTCTTAAATAACGTAGAATGTTTTATTCTATCAACAGCCTTGGAGGCATCAAGGAACCTCATGGACACAGACCCATTTAGACATGTATAATTATCAACAATCTCCTTTAAGACATATGCACATATCAGTTCCCAGCTTTCTCTTAAAGCCAACCAAACTGGTTACAACTAGTTATTAGGAAGGATGACATTCGATCCAATAAGACTCTCCTATTTTTAAAATTATACTAACTAGAGCAATCGGTCTGTAGTGTCACGATCATTGATTTTACCACATTTATCCTTAATTACTGGTACAAGTACCGCTGATAACAGAGTCAGGTAGGAAATCATGTACAAAAAAGGTAGACATACACAGCCAACAGTGGTAATACCCGTCTGCCGCAATACATTAGATGTTCAGCATAAATACCATCATTGCCACACGATTTATTTTTGTCTAGCTGCCCAATGGCACATTCAATGTCATCAACTGTAACAAATATATCCTCAGTGTATGAGACATCATACTGTAAGGACTTTGTCATGAAACATATCCCAGAATTCATCAGAAACATGGGGAGAGTGGCATAAAGAGGAAGGTGGTCCTACAAATTCTTGGTATATGGGAAGGTTGACCATAAAATAGGTGGGCTCAAAAATGGTGGTGGGAGATTGGCTCTAAAAACGAATAGGGGATATGAAGTTGGCTCCCAGACCAGGTGGGAGATGGGAGATTGAGAACCCTGCCACATTCCTCTGAAGTCCTCTTCCCCTTGTTCCTAGCTATCTCCACTTTCCCTTCAACCACAAGTATCTTCACTCTTGGCTGTTCACACCTGCCCCTCCCAAGGTTCTGTTTCATACTATCATTCCATCTTGGCTTTGGTCTTCCTCTTTGTCATTTGCCACCATCTTCTGCTTCCAAGCTCTTTTTGAATGTAAGTCTTTGCTCATTCTTTACACATGTCCAGTTTGTCTCATTCTGTTACTGAATTCTGAATACTTTCATCTTTAGGCTTTTTTCTTGCCTATCTCTTCTCTCGGTTCTTTCGTCTTCCTTCGTGCTATCATCTGGGTCACTTTGCATCTTTCACAGTCTCCTCACAAATTAGATAATAAATCTAATAAACCTGTGCGCCACCTAGTGAATATGCTTGAATAACACATGCTTTTTTGGTAGGTGGCAGCACCAATTAAATGCCATGAGAAGCAGATCACTGATAGTTGGTAAATCGGTGGTAGCTTCTGCGTGCGCAATACTTCCGGTAGCATTAACTTCCTTCCGCTTGGAAGGGAGAATTACCTGTGCGCGTGCAATCCCGATAACTTCCTTCCGATTTGAAGGACAATATTGCCTTCTTGTTAACACCCACTTTTTTCAAATATTGAATCGACTATGGCATTTAAGAAAAATATTGGATATGCCCATGTCTCGTCTACCTGTTTATTATACACTATATTAGGTAATCTGTTTCCTCAAATACATCATACGCTTCGCTAAATAAGCCAATATTGAGACTTTGGATATCGAATTGTGCTGATTTGGTAATGAACATGCATGGTGTGCCTGTGTATTTGAAATCGGACAACAATAAATGTGTATTGATTGATTTGAATAGTATAAATAGTCATCATGTAATCTGCAGAGCCGTTTCCTCAAAATAGAGCCTTTATTGAAGTGTGCATATTGATTGATTTGAATAGTATAAGTCTAGACGATGTCGATGACTAGCGTAACATAATGGTTTTGCCAGTTTTTGGGGTAGGCAGGTCTGCGACTAAACGATATTGCTACAAATCTGCGGTTTTGCAGGAATATAAGTGATTTTGTGGTGTCATTTTGCGCTGCTCGCAGACGCTGAATATATCGCAAAAAAATGGGCGTACGAAATAGCTACGAGGCGGCAATTTTGGGCGAGGTAGCATAGAAAAACGGCAAGGCGACCCGCCTCGCTTGTCATATATCAGGGAAAACACCGCATTTTATAGCTAAAGTAACATGTGCACATCATTGTAGATTTATAATTATAACTAAATTAATAATAATAAACTTATGAGATCATAAAAATAGCCAACAAATTAGCATACAAGTGTTACTTGTTATCATTATCTTATATAAAATTATAACAGTAATTAAATGGGAAGCAAAACACTGAACCGATCAAAATTATTCATTTTTCCCAGGTTCACAGTATGAATACTTGATAGTGGAAAGAAAAGGTGAGAAGAACAATGTGGGGGTTATACAGCTGAACCGCCCCAAGGCACTGAACGCCCTCTGTGCTGGACTTATGAGGGAACTTGGTCAAGTCCTTGATGACATGGAGAGTGACCCTAAGATTGGCTGCATCGTACTGACTGGCAGCGGCAAGGCTTTTGCTGGTAAGTGACCCGTCACTAACCATAGGTCATCTTGGGGCATTCACCAATGTGTTTGTGTCTGCTAAAGACTGCAATGAATGTTAAATAAAAATAGTAACAGGAAAACGTATAGCACCCGAATCTACGTTAGCTAAGTGTGAGGTGTGAGACTTGTGAAGAACATAATGCCATTGCACATGAAGTTTCCCCTGATTAATTTAATAATCATACCTTGACTCAGTCATGGTGTGAATTCCATTGTATCAGTTCCATTTCTAATGAATTAAACAGATGAATTCCATTTCCACCTTGCAAAAAGTCAATTCTAATTCCACATTGTCAATTCCTGCTTAAAAAATCCTTGGGAAAAATCTATTCCGGTTCGTTGTAACACAGTTTTTTTTACTTCAACACTTGTGTGCATGAACATATTTAATCTGAGTTGATTAAGAAATTCACTATTGTTTATTCAGTGTCATTTTAATCAGGCGAATTCATTGGCAAGTTCATTGGCACACTGCAACAAATTAAATTAAAAAACCAACTGACTTTTGAAAATAAATTCTGGAATTGATGGTCAATTCAAATTCTGGAACAGAATTGACACATGCGTAACTTGACTGATACAGTAATTTGTTCAGAAAGATTGCACATAATGCGTTATCCTGTTACTAAAGCTGCTTGTTGGAACCACGTGAAAATTGTGCCATCCATGATGTGTGATGATTGTGTTTATTTGATAAAGCTTGTCACTGCTGGTGTTGAATGCCTATACTGTGTAATAGACAAGACACCTCTGACTGTGCTGCAGTTGGCGCGGACATAAAGGAGATGGAGGAGATAGAATTCAGTGATGTCTCCTCGAGTAGCTTCCTTAGTAACTGGACAAAACTTGCCGACACAAAGAAACCAGTAATAGCTGCTGTCAATGGCTGTGCAGTAAGTATAACATGTTTAAGTTCAGTGGCAATGACACAAATAAACCAGTAATAGCTGCTGTCAATGGCTGTGCAGTAAGTATAACATGTTTAAGTTCAGTGGCAATGACACAAAGAAACCAGTAATAGCTGCTGTCAATGGCTGTGCAGTAAGTATAACATGTTTAAGTTCAGTGGCAATGACACAAAGAAACCAGTAATAGCTGCTGTCAATGGCTGTGCAGTAAGTATAACATGTTTAAGTTCAGTGGCAATGACACAAAGAAACCAGTAATAGCTGCTGTCAATGGCTGTGCAGTAAGTATAACATGTTTAAGTTCAGTGGCAATGACATGTATTAAGTACAAGGAAATACAACATTCAGTATTTGTATCAGTTTTGGTGCCATCCTAACGGACATGTGCACCAGTTTGCTTTGAGTGATTTATTGGTGTACCAATATATATATATATGGTCTTTATATGTTGTAAACCTGTGTTATATTATTTCATTGCAATTTTCTGTATTTTTTTAATATTTAATGAGCAGAAAGATCACAGTAGTTATTAACGTGTTTTGCATAGATGTATCGCAGTTTTCAACCTTAAAATAGGCATGCTCAAACGGGGAAAAGATTATTCTATTCGACATGTGTGGAGGAGTGGTTCCGTTTTGTTCTTGCACTTTCAAAATCCCATTTATACTCAAACTTTTAAAGTAAATATACTTTTAGAGCAATAAATATTAAAACAGGAATTATAATATTAATTTCTATGTCTGAGTAAATAAGGAAAGGAGAATAGCCAGCGTGAACAATATTCATATAAGCCGTTAACAGTCATCCACACAAACATGTTTGAGTTGGCACTTCAGCTCGGCGGGGAGTGTGAGGTTGCAAAAATACATGAAAACTGACATGTTCGAGTTGGCACTTCAGCTCGGCGGGGAGTGTGAGGTTGCAAAAATACATGAAAACTGACATGTTCGAGTTGGCACTTCAGCTCGGCAGGGGATGTGAGATGGCAATGATGTGTGACATCATATATGCCAGTAAACAAGCTCAGTTTGGACAGCCGGAGATTCTGCTTGAAACAATCCCAGGTAATAAACAACTTGATGTTGTCATGCCTGAAGCACGTGCATCTCACAGTTGGTTTTGTCTTCAGTAACCAGACTGTGTTACCAGAGCATAGTAAACTTGCGATATTAAAGGTAGTACCCACTTCTAGTTTAAAAATCCCTCAAAAATAACATTGTTTAGCTGGTCTTATTTCAGACAAATTTTTGTAACAATGTAGCCTGCCTTGTATCCACAATGAAATGCTAACTCATTTCTATAAATGTGTCATTTTTGTCATTGGACAGACTGTTAATTTTTTTGTAAGATTCAGACAAACTTCTGCCAAAAAATGACAAAAGTTGCCCAAATGTATATACAGTAGCATATCACTATTCAAATTGTTGTAGGTTGTCTAATCTAATAAATCAAAGTCAATTCTTGTGATGATTTTAACAAAAGTTTGCATGACAGAATCATGTCCAGCAACACACACACGTGCACATGTACGCACGCACACACACACACACACACACACACACACACACACACACACACACACACACACACACACACACACACACACACACACACACACACACACACACACACACACACACACACACACATTCAAAAATGTACGTAACCACACACCCACGCACACACAGTCACACATGTACGCGTGCACACACTCACGCACACACAGACACACATGTACGTATGCACACACTCACGCACACACAGACACACATGTACGCATGCACACACTCACGCACACACAGTCACACATGTACGTATGCACACACTCACGCACACACAGTCACACATGTACGCGTGCACACACTCACACACACACAGACACACATGTACGCGTGCACACACTCACGCACACACAGACACACATGTACGTATGCACACACTCACGCACACACAGTCACACATGTACGCGTGCACACACTCACGCACACACAGACACACATGTACGCGTGCACACACTCACGCACACACAGTCACACATGTACGCGTGCACACACGCACACACAGACACACATGTACGCATGCACACACTCACGCACACACAGTCACACATGTACGCATGCACACACTCACGCACACACAGACACACATGTACGCATGCACACTCTCAGGCACACACAGTCACACATGTACGCGTGCACACACTCACGCACACACAGACACACATGTACGCATGCACACACTCACGCACACACATGTACGCATGCACACACTCACGCACACACAGACACACATGTACGCATGCACACACTCACGCACACACAGTCACACATGTACGCATGCACACACTCACGCACACACAGTCACACATGTACGCGTGCACACACTCACGCACACACAGTCACACATGTACGCATGCACACACTCACGCACACACAGTCACACATGTACGCATGCACACACTCACGCACACACAGACACACATGTAAGCATGCACACACTCACGCACACACAGTCACACATGTACGCATGCACACACTCACGCACACACAGACACACATGTACGCGTGCACACACTCACGCACACACAGTCACACATGTACGCATGCACACACTCACGCACACACAGACACACATGTATGCATGCACACACTCACGCACACACAGTCACACATGTACGCATGCACACACTCACGCACACACAGTCACACATGTACGCATGCACACACTCACGCACACACAGTCACACATGTACGCGTGCACACACTCACGCACACACAGTCACACATGTACGCATGCACACACTAGTGACTAGGATGAACTAAATCAAAGTACAGCTGATTCAACAGATGTTCATACGTTGCACAGGATATCTGCCAAGGGTAGAGCAGTCAACTTCCACCCTCACCTGTGGGGCTGGTGTAGACTAGTTGATGAGACGTAGTCATCCGGTTTGTGTTTCTATGTTTCCATGTGCAGGTGGCATCCAGCGACTGGCGGCTGCCATTGGCAAGTCAAAGACAATGGAGCTGGTCCTGACAGGAAACAAGATGTCCGCCAAGGATGCTGAGAAGGCGGGTGAGTTCGTTTCTTAAATCTTTATTGACACAATGATGTTATCAAATGACGTCTGTCATGAGAAAATTAAATGCTATAATAGTGTTATGATTTTACATGCCAGATTATTTTGGTCACGGCATTTGCGCCTTTTACTTGTGTTGCCATTGGTTAGAATATGCTGCAATCTGTTGACAGTGGGACAGGCTGCATCTATTTAAACTAGATTCGCAGGGGGGACTCACAGAAAAGCCTGAAAATGGAGGCATAGATAAAGACAGCACAAATAAATCAACAAATAACAGTCTGGAAAACTCTTCTGAAGCTGGATATAAATGTGTTTGTTTAAATGCAAGGAGTATAGTAAACAAAAGAAATGAACTAAACATTATGGTAGAAGATATTGACCCTCATATAATAGGTATAACCGAATCCTGGACCACCACCGATATATCAGATGCTGAATTGGGACTGACAGGATATGTAATGTTTAGAAAAGATAGAATAGGAAGAAAGGGAGGTGGAGTTATTTTATATATTAAAGAATCTATTCAGGCTTATGAAATAAAATTAGAAAGAGAAGCAGATTGCGAAGAAGCTGTTTGGTGTAACATAGTTACAGGAAACTCAACGTTAATAGTTGGGTTAGTTTATCGAAGTCCAAACATAAGCATAGAAGAGAATGAAAAAATACAAAACGCTATAAGGGAAGTAAGCAAACGGGACTGTATTATTATGGGGGATTTTAACCATGGGCATATACAATGGAAATCTCTACAGAGTATGGGGAGAGAGGACCACAAGTTTTTAGTTTTAGTTCAAGATACATTCCTTTCTCAACATGTGCTAGAACCAACCAGGGGTGAGAATGTGTTAGACATAGTTTTGTCCTCACAGAATGAATTAGTTGACAATGTCAAGATATGTGAGCCACTGGGGAGTAGCGATCACAACCAGATACATTTTACCATCAAAGTAAAATCAGAAAGGAATAGCAAAAAGCAGTATAGGAGAAATTTCCACAAAGGAAGGTATAAGGACATGAGGAAATAGTTAGCAAAGATAGACTGGAATAAGACACTGAAAAATAAGACGGCAACAGAATGCTGGAATATATTAAAGAGTGAAATTAAGTGCATAATCGATAAATTTGTACCCTTCAAAAAACAAGGAAAACGGTCCAAAAAGAAACACTTATCGAAAGAAGCCATTAGAAAAATTAAGTATAAACAAATGATGTGGAAGTCATATAGATGTACTGGAAATGATGAAGACTACAACAATTATAAAGAAGCACTTAACCAAGCTACAGCTGAAATTAGAAATTCAAAGAGAAGCTATGAACAAAAATTAGCCTGTAATATAAAACATGACAGCAAGAGGTTTTATGCGTATGTTCGAAGCAAACAGAAAGTTCAAGATAAGTTCGGTCCTATTAGTTCTTAGATATTAGTTCACTGCCAATACCAGAGGCTAAGTTCAAGGGGGCAGATTCAGACTATTTAGGACAATTAATTGTAACCCCGGAAATGGTAGCTAAGAAAATAAGGGCTATGAAGGATACTAAATCACCTGGAGTGGATGGTATTCCACCAAAACTACTATTGGAAATTGTAGAACAAATTAGCAAACAACTTGCAACAGTTTTCAACTTGTCATTAGAAGAGGGAGTGGTTCCTTTAGAATGGAAAAAAGCAAACATTATACCGTTATTCAAAAAAGGTTCGAGAAACAAGTCAGAGAACTATAGACCAGTGAGTTTAACATCAGTGATTTGTAAATTATTAGAAAGACTAATTAAAGATCACATGGTGGATTTTCTTGTTAAACAAAACTTGATAAACCCATCTCATCATGGTTTTTTTAAAGCGAGGTCATGCTTAACAAATATGTTATGTTTTTTGGAAGACATCACTAAGTGGGTAGATGAGGGATCACCAGTAGATATCGTCTACTTAGATTTTCAAAAAGCTTTTGACAAAGTACCACATCAAAGATTACTGCTTAAACTAAAGGCCCATGGCATAGGAAATGGTATAATAAACTGGATAGAACAATGGCTGATTGACAGAAGACAATGTGTAGTAGTTGATGGGGAGGCTTCAAACTGGAAATCGGTATTGAGTGGGGTACCACAGGGATCAGTATTAGGTCCTATATTATTCTTAATATACATCAACGATTTGGATGATGAAATAACAAGCAAGGTGTTGAAATTTGCGGATGATACAAAAGTGTTTAGAAGGATTAAAAGTGATGGAGATAGACAGCATTTACAAGATGATCTTGACAGGTTGATCAAATGGTCTGAAAAGTGGCAAATGATGTTCAATTTTGGGAAATGTAAATGCCTCCACATAGGACATGGGAACGAAGAAGTAGAATATACAATGGGGGGTACTGTACTAAGTACTACTGTAAAAGAAAAACACTTAGGGTTAACCGTTAGTGCTGATATGAAGATTTCAGAGCAGTGCGGAATTGCAGCTTCAAAGGGAAATCAAATCCTTGGATTAATTAGGCGAAACATAACGTATAAGGAAAAAGAGGTAATAATACCGCTGTACAAAACAATAGTTAGGCCTCATTTAGAATATTGTATTCAAGCGTGGAGGCCATATCGCAGGAAGGACATAGATATGCTAGAAAGAGTGCAGAGGAGAGCAACTAAAATGATACCAAATCTGAGGGATCTTAGTTATGAAATACGCCTAAAAAATGCGGTTTAACAACACTAGAGACCAGGAGATTGAGAGGAGATCAGATAGAAGTGTTTAAAGTATTGAAGGGTTATGAAAATATTGATAGAAATATGTTTTTCTCAGTTAAGAAAGATAGAAGGACTAGAGGACATGATCTTGCATTAGCAAAGGAGCAGAGTAGATTGGATATAAGAAAGTTTTCATTTTCACAAAGGACTGTAAATGAATGGAACAGATTACCTGCTGATTGTGTGGGTGCTAGTAGCGTGAATATGTTTAAAAATAAAATCGACACATACCTCAGACGGGCGGGATACACATAGATAAAAGGGTCGGACTCTCGATAAGCCAAGGGCTTCCTTGTCCACCTGCTACCTAGAGTTCATTCTCTGGGTGGCAATCTTGTTAAATAGCTGTGCTGTTTTATTATTATATATTGGAATTACTTCTATCGGAATTACTTTGATCAAACTGTGCCTAGTTATCTGAATATACTGGGATGCAACTTTACCATAAGTGCTGCATAGTATGAAAAGTGTACAATATTTCTGATGCAATATGCAGTGTGTATTAGCTTTCTGGAAAAAAATGTTCTCTGGTCTTATAAGTTCTGACTCACTTCTTCAGCAAATAAGGCTTTCCCAGGATAACTTCCCCTCAGTAGAGTCCACCCCTTAAGCTGAAGGTCATTGTATGTCTGCCACTTTTTAAAAGGAGGACAACTACTATAATTCTATTTTCCACCTGTACTGTTGTCATGTAGAAGTTAACGATTGGACAAATAATCATAAACTTTTCTTGAGCATACCTAGGGTTGGACTCTCGATAAGCCAAAAGGCTTCCTTGTCCAACTGCCACCTAGAGTTAATTCTCTGGGTGGCAATCTTGTTAAATGTCTTGCAGTTTTACTGATGTGGCACAGTTTGCATGTGTTCCTCAGGTTTTGTCAGTAAAGTGTTCCCGCGGAATCAACTGCTAGACGAAGCTGTCAAAACCGCAGAAAAGTCCGCTGGGCTGTCGAGTATCATTGTAGCCATGGCGAAAGAAGCTGTCAATACCTGTAAGTGTTCGATTGACTGCGCGTTTCTTTCAGGGTGTGATCAATCTGAATGTTGTCACATTATGAAATTATTCTATGTAAAATGGGTCTGTATATTTGTGGATTTATGGAAAGCATGAATTGTAAGTCAGGCATCACCAAAGTTTAGATTTTCATCATCACTAATCATGTCACCTAAAAAAGCAAGTTTTCCAACAATTTGTTTGCATTGAATGCCCGTCATTCCTTATCATCCTGTTTGAACGTTGTACAAAAACTTTTACAATGTAATCACAAAGTTGGCAATGACATACAATTCCTGGGATTATTCCCCACAGGTCCTGTAAATATGTAGTTCCATGTTAAACCAGAAACGGAAAGATCGACTGATTTTCTGTATCGTATTCAGATGCCTTCAATAATCCCCTTCCTCTGCAAAACCCAGCCTGTTCCTTCCGTAACGTTGCATCTATACCCTCTGTGGTCCGCTGCATGATGATCTTGCAAAGGATCTTGCTTGGTACTGATACAAGGGTGATCCCTTGCCAGTGGTTACAGTCGCTAAGGGCCCCCTTCGTAGGTATCTTGACGATTATTCCCTTGGTCCATTCTGTTGGTACTTGCGCCCGTTCCCAGATGATTGTGAACAAGGGTTCCAGGATGTTAGCTGCAAGCTGAGGGTCTGCTTTGAACAGTTCAGCATTGAGGTTATCATGCTTAAGTGTCTTTCCATTCTTAATGTCCTGAGGGCTGCAGTGATTTCTGCTCTCTGTGTTTATTTCCAGATCTGCTTCTTCTATAATAGCATCCTCTTTTGGTGGTGGCCTGTTTAGTACTTCACTGAAGTGTTCTGTCCAGCGAGTTTCTTGCTCCTCTGTTGTGAGGAGATTTCCTTGCTTGTCTTTAATTTGGGTATCGGAAGTGGTACGACATTTCCCACTAATGATCGTGGTTATTTTGACCTCCCGATGTTCTTCTCTATATTGCTCTTGGTATCTTTCTTTTAGCCTTTCTAATTTTGCTTGCAGTATCATCTTCTTTGTTGTTCTTCTGTTGTTGATGTTATCCAGTCTGTTCTCTTCCTCTGCCTGTGTCCTAGGCTGACTTCGCTGCTCTTGGTGTATATGGAGGCTATCTGGCTCCAGGTTATGTCGATGTCTTCTGTGGAGTCGTTTTCTTTTTCAAGGCCGCTCATAACTCAAAATCTGTTTTTCATATCAAGAATTAAGCTTTTATTCACTGCTGGGTCCCTCTCAACATCATATCTTTTTTTACCCTTTGTTCGGTGTCATGTACTTTTCAGTTTTAGCTTAATGTAAGCTGTGACCAGATGATGGTCACTTCCACCATCTGCTCCCCGCTTCACTATCACGTCTAATAGAGAGTGGTGCCACTTGCCGTTGATCATCAGATTAAAAAATCAGTGTTCATAACAAAATGGTGTGTTATAAGTAGACTTATATACAAAATTTCACTTGTCTCATTTGAAATAATTTTTGTGAAAATGCAAACCTGTCTAATATCCACTAAGATAGGCTTGCTCGATTGCATAATGTTTTGATAACTCAATATTGATAAAATCATCCAACTATTAAATTCTTTATTTCTGTATGTAAAATCAAGTCGAGTAATTCTCTAAATTTGAATCTTCATGTAAATGCACACGTTACAATTACACTCTTCTTTGTGTGTTGATATTGTCAACTTTCTTTTTCTGTCAAAAAACTCTGCGAACGACAAATTCAGGGGTTTGAAGGTTAGATGTTGGCCTGGCAATTGGCTTTGGCAGATTATCACATATGTATGCACTTTTTTATTAAAACAAATGCTGATATTATTGAAACTATTCACCAACGTCATATTTGGACATCAAAGAAACAGATTCGTGATGAGCTGAACCCGTTGAGGAAACCGCGTTAAGCTGGTTAAAACCCTTTAGACCTCAGCAAAAGTTCCCATTTACCCACTTATTTGACCCGAAACATGAAAATGTGAGGTTTGTACGTTCAAACATCATTTCTAATGTGTATTCACAACTATCCCCTAGATGGCGCCATCGCACAATACAGCACACCGGCTCTTTTGGGCTGGGTTTGGTAGGCTTGGAGTGTCAGTCTACGGGTGGGTTTGGCCGATTTGAGGTCTAAATAACTGGTGAGACAGAACATACAGATCCACATTTATAGGATTTTCTAAGAGTTAAACAAGTCTTGCCATCGTCTTCCAGGAACAGTAACAACGTCATCAGTGTCGAGCTGTACGACACAGAGTTGGAGGAGGACGTCGACATCGGTCAAGTTCTCATCGACACGGAATTCGCCAAGCAGCCCGACCACATGACATTCAAACGACCTCTCTCTCTCTCCAACATCCAAACACACAGCCACACACAAGCCCAGATACGTGCCCGGTTAAGACGCAACCACTGACAATATATTTTCCAGCGTCTTCACTGACTTCACATGGAAAATGGACCAAAGTGCAAACTGCTGCGTGCCTTTGTTTTCTCTATAATTAGTTTTTATTGCAGAATGTTACAATCACTATAAAACCTAAGTTGGGTAATTAAAACAATTATGTAGGGTCTTCCCAGGATCAGTAATTGTTCAGTTGAATAATTATGTTATGATTGTAAGGCATCCTGATAATGTCTGGTCCAAGTTACCAGTTCTTACAGGTCCTCTTCTGGCTTCTAGGCCTAGGCTGTGATGCCTCTTACGCCAGCTCTGATGTTTGGTGTCAAACTGTATGGTGCGCATGCGTCTGACGAGTTGTTCCATAACAGGGGTGCTATACGACTAGCTTTTATTTAAGAAATTGTCATCAAGTTAGTTTTTGTAAGAAATATTACAATCGCCATAAATTAGTTTTTTTTAAAGAAATATTGCAATTGTCGTAAAACTTAAGTTAGACAATTTAGAAATGGCGACCTCCCTGAATAATGATGTTATGATTGTGATAAGTAATGCTATATTGGAGTTACGCCCGAGAGGTGTAGATGTGTTAGGTATGATTGTGATAAGTAATGCTATATTGGAGTTATGCTCGAGAGGTGTAGATGTGTTAATAACGCTGCTGCCAATGATTAATGACATTTCTTTGACGAATTTAGGGAACTCGGGTATTTACTATGATTTAGTGTTACACCTCTCAGTCTGACACAGGTAATTTGTGTGAATTATCATTTTCAATCGCACAATTTCTTGATGACTTTGTACCACAAGTACTTTGATTTGCAAAGCTTTCATTAGTTTTAATTAATATCTCAGTTATTTTTGAAACACTGAATTTTGTGTGACAGGTCCCTTGGTTAAACTCCAACAAATGTTTTGTTGAGTGTATCTAGATGGAGCCACTGTTTGTAGACTCCTTGAAACGCCACAATGCTACATCGGTGATCTGTTGATACACATTTGTTGATTTTAATGTTTCATTTGGTCTATATTAGAAAGAATAAAAATTGTAGATTGATTTTGGAATGTTCGGTACTTCATTCATTTGCCTTCCTCTGTGTTGCACATAAACACGACCAGTACTTCCACACTTAGACATCCGAGTTACTGAAACAAAGATTAATTGGGCTTTCTCGTTAAGAAAATGTGGCAATAAACATTAGGCCAGTTAACAGGTTTATTCTGTTTGTTGTTAAATAATCTTGATGCACAAACCCCGTGGAGCGCAGCAGCAGACCCAGTAGACCATCAGACTCGGTCAAGCGATCTACGGTTCAAATCCTCATTTTGCAGTTTCTAAGCATGGACAATTTTGTTCATTCCCTATTGCCTCAGTTCTCTTGGTTGTTTTCATGAGTACCTCTAATATCACTCGATTGGAAGTCTGGGTAGTAATTGCTGATTACTTCCCAGAGACATTGAGTTGTGGCAGGAATGAACAGGTCTGCTACGGTTGGAGGCTAAAGCACTTTGACGAGTCTAACTGACCATATTTTGAGTAAGTCGTAACGTAAACATCTTATTCTGTGGTTTAATTTATATCTTCCGTTGTGGAAATTTCTCCTGAACTGCTTTTTATTATTTCTTTCTGATTTTACTTTGATGATAAAATGTATCTGGTTGTGATCACTACTTCCCAGTGGCTCACATAATTTGACATTGTCAACTAATTCATTCTGTGAAGACAAAACTATGTCGAACACATTCTCACCCCTGGTTGGCTCTAGCACATGTTGAGAAACGAAACTATCTTGTACTAAAAACTTGTGGTCCTCAGTCTCCGTACTGTGTAGAGATTTCCATTGTATATGACCATGGTTAAAATCTCCCAGTAACCCTACCCCCTCCCGCTTTCTTTATACAGCCAGTCCATAATATGCACGTCCCATTGGCAGCTGGCACTGTCCTACATCTAATTCTGTGCTCATACTCTGTTATAAAGCTGTCATCCATCTTGTCTGATGATATGTTGTCAAGGAGACAGAAAAGTCTAAAATCTAATTTGGGGTGAGACCACCTTAGATTTCCCTATAGGCGGCCATTATAACGTTTCCTTCATTTCCTGTAAATTTTAACCAACAGTTTTCTTTAAATTTCTACACCATATTTACCCTCTATTCATACACATGCTGTGCAAAATTCGTAAAATTCTCACCTCAATTTTCCATAAACCACTTTCAAACCTGACACCCCTTCATTTCTGCTAGAACCAGACAGTGATTTGCCCTAATGACATCATACAGCCAAACGACACCTGTATCTAAACGCAGAAAAGCACAGTTTGACAACTGTCATAATTTGACAGCTCTGGTACCATGCTGCAGAAAAACATAATTTCTACTCAATCAACACTATACAAGTACTCTCAGAAATTCACACAACCTGCATAATGCCATTTCTATTGGAAACTGTCGGTGGGTAATGGCGGACGAATCCTTAATGTGGTCTTACCCCAAATAGATTCGCCGAATACTGCAAATCTTCACAAAAGTGACACAGTGTTGAAGCAACACATACATCCCGATTAATGGTATAGGTAAATTGCGAGTAAGACACCGAATATTAATTTAGGTGTCTTCGAACCAGGCACCCGTCTGCTGAGGAACAATCTCTACTGTGCCATGAATAACGTATATCAACAGGAACTCGGACCCATGTATTAGTGCAATATATGAATTCTGATGTCTGATCAAATTGTGCTGCTTCATGTGAATAGCACATTTGATAATAATAGTACTCGCTAAAAACAAATTAAACATTTATTTTTGACATGTTACTGTACACTTTTCACGAGAATGGCCCCTTTACAGCATGCTGCAATATTTAGTTTCATATTTAAGTTATTAAACAGTAGTATTGGTTAAATATATGATAGACGTAACATTATTTAAGAAACTCTGGAAAACCTGCTTACCCTCACAGAAGCTAAATCATTGGTTGAACATCTTAATGACTGCAACATTAGCCATTTATTAATACACAATCATTATTAGATCATTTAGAAAACACTATTGACATCTACCAAATACCCAGGTGAGGAAACTGGTTACTAACACCAATATATAGATATATCAATTTGATATTTAATATCAGAAGCTGGTGAATTTGTCAGCTGAGATCGTGACATAAATACCGCCATAAAGAGAGGTGCGGTGCAGTCTTTCCGACCAAAATGCCACAAATCAGTAAATTGTTAAACTGACATAAATTACTGTAGCCAGATGAAGGTGAAAGGTGTGCAAGCACTGTACCAAACGTAACACCAATCTGTGTACACACAATGGCTGGGCCATCACATGATCTTATTGTTTCTAATGGATGTTCACAACAGCGTTTAGCTTACTGCACTTTTTGATGAAGTGTTGAGTCATGTGACAAATTGGCTGACAAACTAATAGGAAAAGGTACAAGTAGTGTGACAAGGCTTGCTCACAAGTGTCAGGTGCAGGTGACACCATACACCACCAACAACCGATATTTCTTTGTGTTTGCATTATGCATTCATCTTTTGCCGCAAGAGAAACTATTTTGATCTGCAGAAGTAATTTGTCGAACCTTTGTCAATCTGATTAATTAGAAATGGTTGGGTGAGTTGTTAAATATGCTGAACTTTCTTGTACTGCTGTGACCCAATAGTAGCAGATTTACTGTTGATTTGATATTGCACAATACCAACAGTTCTCTAACGCAAAGATTGTCATATCATTTGAGACCCACTCATGAGTGTATACAACTGCATACTGCAGCAGAACATGAGAAAACTGAGAATTTCATGTTTTCACTTCATTAATGAATCAATGTTTTGTATGGAACTATGGGTAGTAAAAAAACAAATCTCGGCCAAAATATTAAGACTAATATGCCTAGCTTGAAATAGGCTGATCTACAGAATACATGTATGGTTTAAAAATATGTGGCTAAGAATTAACAAATAAGTTCATTGCACTAGTCACATTACTTTTAAATTTTACATGTAAGTACATAAGATATTAAACAGTAATAGGGGATAGTTGAGTAGTGGAGGGATTACAAGAGATAGCCATTGGCTAGTTTGAAATAATCAGTAGTCAGAGACAGATAGATATAGGAATGTTGTCATTTGTCATGCATCTTTATGCAGTGATGTGATGTGATATAGATCATGGTGTGTAACTTTTATCCACACCTAAACAATTGACTGGCTTTATTATACGTAATTTAAACCACACGGCGTGTCAGGTCGGATGGTGAGCCATTTCGTTTTCAGTGGTACGTGTTTGTCAAGCAGCTCGCTCAGGACATTGTTGTATTGAGCTACAATGTCGTCTAATGATTGTTCACGCTTTGTGTGTAATGTGAAGTTCACAATATCCGACGAGAACAATGTGAGATTGATCGCCTTTATCTTGTGGTAATTCTTCTTTTCTCTCCGAAATGGAGGCTTGCACATTGCAAGACGGCAATGCATAGCGTGGTGATAAGAAATAAGCTCGGCGACCACTATGTCAGCCACACAGGAGTTAGTACGGGCTATCACAAGGTCTAAAATGTGGCCTTCTTGATGCGTTGGTTGTTGGACATACTGCGTCATGTCATGGCAGTGCAACGGAAACGTTTCACGTGAACGTCAGTGTTAACGTCAAAATGAAAATTAAAGTCGCCAACTATAACAAGTTCATCAGGTAGTGTCGCATACGTGTCAAGAATATCTGCGAAGTCATTGAAGAAATCGACAACCGATGATCCGTTCTTCTTAGCTGGTGGTGGGCGATAGACAACAAGCAAGATTATATACTTTTCCCGTGTGATGTTAATTTAGTGCTCATCGCTTCGAAGGACCGAATGTTGTTGAAAGTTTTCACTGCTGTTGTTTTTATGGAATCTTTATGCAGTATCACAATGACGCCACCACGACGACTGGATCTAGGATGGTGAATGAGTTTATAACCAGGTGGTGTGAGAGCCATGGTTACCGGGAGGTCGGAATCTTTGTTAGAAAGCCAAGTTTCAGTAATGGCCACAACGTCGAGATCGTGTACGCAGACGTGGTCTAAAATGTCGGTCATTTTGTTGCTTGTGTAGTCGGACAGCATAGTGGATTTGGGGAGAGTCACGGAAATCAGGTTGTCATGTACTTGTGAAGATGTGCGCACGTAGTTGCTGGGTGGTCGATAACCGATCACTGTGTAGATAGGTAGTTGATTACTTCCACCTCGGCATCTACGCTTCGTTGGTCATCCTGACGCAATGCCAAGTTCATGTAACATTTTCCAAGCACTGCCATTCAATTGTGAAGAATTGGAACGTGCCCCTTGAGCCTGTTGATTTTGTTGGTATAAAACTGTGCGTGTAGATAGTTAACTTGTCTGGTTAACTTGTGTTTTGAAATTACTTATTTTTGTGGCTGCGATATTTAAATTGTCATTACTGTCAGGACTGAATAGTGCTTCACACCAACGACCTTTGACCTGCAGGTTCAGTGGACATTGACCGAGCCAGTTAGCTCTACTCGGACCTTCGGACAGCCGTACAATCTCTCGTTGTCACCAACTACCTCCATCTCCTCTACGTTGTCACGCCCTACGACCTTGGGTCACAGGTCAAACCATCGTGGATGGTCTACTTTAATCAGGTGACACATTTACGCAGTAATTTTTATCAGACAGAATTAGTACAATTGTAATTTCCACTTTTTTCCAGACATAAATAACTAACAACGACATACACCATTTAGGTAGCTGGGTTTGTTTGATGTAGTTGTTTGAACTAGCAAAAATTCACACAGACGCAGTATTTGTAAATTATGTTAGTTATGATAATATACTATATATGATATGTTATAAATTTAAAACAATTATTCGTGGTAACGTAAGTATCCACATAGACATACATTCATAACGTTTAGTGTTATCTACAACTTTTGATTAAAGAGACACCAGTTAATATAGGAGTTCTTAGTTCTGTTTGTTTTCACTTTGGATAGCGTGTATCGTATAATACCACATCGTGTGTTGTGCGTTGTTCCCCTTGGTGTTGGTAGGAGTTTGTGCAGTTTGTGCAGTTTGTGCTGCGGTTGTTCGATTTGTGTAAAGAAAAGTTCACATAATTGTGTTTGTCTCTCGTTCAGAGTAACCAGCTGTGCAAACGCAATAGCACACCGCAAGCGAGTTACTTTTAGTGCGACAGCCGCGGTCAAGGTCGCGAATCTTAATTATGCCAACCGGAAGTCAGACAAGCGGCTCGAGTGTGGCTGGCATTTAAGGGGTAGGGGGTCAGGACACTGTTAGACTTCCTGCTTGGTTAAAGACGAAAAAGTGCAGTATATTTTTGGGAAATTATTTGTTTACAATATTCACCTGCTCTGACATCAGTGCATTTGTGTAGTCAGATTTCTAGATGTTATTGTAGAAGCTGTTGACAGTAAAATGGTGTATTTTTAGCTGATTTTACTAAGCGGAAGGGTATTTGGCAGCAATTTGGCTAGTTGACCATTTAGCCAGATTACTGCCTGCATCCATTTGTAAATATTAACGGGTGTCATACATACAGGCATTTTGCAAGAGCTAGAAATATTAGATTTTGACTAAACTCGACCAGCATGTCAATGAGATGATGACAACGGCAGGTGAGAAGTTTCATTTTCTAGGTCATGTTTTCTTACAATCAGACAAAACGTTAACATGGTCGCCTATGGGAAAACTATCAGTGTGCTGACCCCTTAACGATTAGCTGGTGTGTCATTCCAGCGTTCTAAATTGTTGTAATAGTAATTTCTTAACAAAATGGTGTGCTCGAAACATTGCTGTTACGGGATATGCAATAGCAACAGCTGACAGACAGGACATGCAAGGAGTATTTTTATTGAATTTCCCTAAACCAAAAACGAAACGCGAGAAATGGATTTGGCGTTGTGGACGGCCGAAAGAACAATTCAACGCCGACCTTGTCAATAAAATTACATTTATATGCAGTAAGCATTTTTTTGGTGGAAAGGGACCAACTACCAATCATCCAGATCCAATTCCAGCTACAGCTTGCCCCCAAGGTGTAAGTAAAGCACTGTACATATAACAGTTTGGACTTCGTGCTACACCTACACACACTGTCACTGCAGCAAGCTGAGCAACTAAGGCAAAGGCCAAACGTATGGCTGTGGGCATGGCCATGTCATACATTTTAGCATATTATTATTGTGATATTTAACTAACACTGTTTGGTGTAGGGTCCTAATACCGTTGGTGGAAATCGTGTATGATCTAGCAGTATCCTACAGTAGTACAGGGTCTACTTGGTCCTAGGGCTAGGATAGGCCTACGACTACAGTAGTACAGCGTAACATTTTAGAAGTGTATTGAAGCTACCAAAGAAAACATGTTTAGCCCACACTGTCTTACTGTATTTTTCTAATAAAAAATATGGCCTGCTCTAATGGATTGTGTCAATTATTAATATTTTATGTTCTTGATTGAATTATGTATATAAAAACAGGTTAAGATATTCACACGGGCACCAAGATAACCCCCAACAATTCGTACAGTTAGTGATACTACCCCAACGAGAAAAAGACTTGATGATAAGCTGGAAGAATTGGTTGCTGCAGAAACTCTGCTCACTTTGACTTCTGCGGAGATAACACAGTTCTAAAAGGTACAAGCTTCAACATGTCATACCAATTATAATGGTTACAGTTTTGAATGTAACTAATAGAACATGTACCGAATCTACAATTACTACAAATAAATTACTTAAATAATTATAGACCAAGGTTTCATATGGCATGTCTAGGGGTATCCGAATGCTTGTTTGGTCAAAAAATATCAGATGTGGCCTGACTGAACCACTTAAAAAGTCATAAACAAACACGTGATTTTTAAACGAAGATAAATGTTAAAAACTATAATTTTCTGTGAACATTTCATTATCACTAGAAAAAAAAATGGATACACAGCCTGCACATTTATACTTTTAACATTTCAAAGCCACGCACAGCAGCAGTGCAGCAACATGACTGCACAGAGAGAGAGAGAGCGGATTCTTTGCAGTGACAGCTTGCGTCTCGTACTGCACCACTCACTGGAGACTGAGGCTGTCACAGTGTAGGAAGTTGACTTCATTGATGCCTCAACTGTACCTTTGAAGTGCACTGTGTCATCTCTCATTTTCACCTTTACACCTGTCACATTCCCTGACTTCACATATTGTTCCCCACGCCTGACAGGTTTCTCTGTCACAACACAGTTGGTATCGTCATCATCATCTTCGCCATTGCCATGAAACGTGCTGGATAACTTTGGCATCGATTCAACTAACCAGAGGTAAACACGCCCGTCGTTGAAGAGTGACGGTAGGCATCCGACAAAGAAGTCCTTCCATCCGAAGAGAGGAAGCACGGCTGGCTTAGCGGTCCACGAACAGCTCTTTCAACTTCTTCTCACCACTTTCCGTGGTCAACTTTGCCATCAATGTCATCCTGCCGCCCAGCTGCAATACAGTCTTTGCATCTGAAAAGAATTGACACGTATATAAAATATGATGTAATTCATTAGGTCACCAATGCGTACTGTGTGTGATAATTAAACTCTTTCACTGTTGATGTTATTGTACGTCTTAATAAAATTTTATTGTACAAACCATTTTGTAATATTTGCTTGAAACTGTTGGCTAGTGTTGACAGGCTTTCAACTGAGCATTATCATATACCCATGCCCACTGCTGGTAGGATTTCTGTGAAATTATTATAATTATTAATTGCTTTGAAGTTCTACTTTTTTTTAAAACTTTTGGAGCATACTATTACATAGTGGATAGTGGCTGGGTTAGTGCTCATTGCAACATCAGGTAATCAATCTCCTATTACAAAAGGGTGTCACATATGCCTTGCCCTACATTATAGGCCATGGGCATGGCTAATATGTCATATGACGTTGCATTTTTTGGCCATATTAGTATTAATCACAATGCAGAGTACTGGGCCCAGCCCACATTTCGGCTCAATTGAAACTACCATCTCCCGTTATTTGGCGGTCAATTCCCAACCTATTTGTGTATTATAACAATGTTATAATAACTACCATCGATAGTAACATCATCATGATCATGTCACATGTGAACCAGATCTGACTACTCAGTTGTGTACTTGTGTACATACCTCTTCAGCAGATTCGCTCTTTTCCCAAACTTCTTCAGCACTCTGCACTCTAACCACCGCTTGAGTTGGACGTTGGTGTGTTCGTTAATATATTTTCCTTTGAACTGCGCCTCTGGAAGTTCGTCTTTACTCAACGTAATCACTTTGACTGATGCCATCCATTAAACGCTTCGTCGAACAAATAAAATGGACGCTGCTCCAGGCCTGCGGCGACTAGCTCATGAATGTTTATGAGATTTAGAAGGTCTTCAACGGGAATACCTGACCGTTTGAGTTGGAGCAACAGAAACAGTCTCTTGCCTGCTCTTCGTGTTATTTCCCCAAAATGTACATCCCATGTCAAATTGCTGGTAATAGTGATGCCAAGCACCTTTGCCTCAGTTACTCGCTGCATTTCACTTCTGTTGATTCGTATGGGTGGGAAATTTGATCTTGTTTTTGAAAAGTCAATAATCAGCTCTTTTGTTTTACTTGGATTGATTTTCATGTAATTTTGGGTTGTCCATCTGAACGCAACGTCACCTGTTTCCTAAAGGTTTGGCGCCTGGGTGTCGGATCCAGTGTAGACGATGCACGTGTCATCTACGTATTTGTAGGAATCGCACGCTGTTTGCAGGGCTTTTATCATGAGGATGAAAAGTACGGGGCCTGGCTTTATGCCTTGTGGGACGCCTCCGTAGATGTAGTTCCAGGTGGATAGTGTGTTGCACATTTTCACTTGTTGTGTCCTTTCGGTGAGAAAACTAGTACCAAGACTTGTACGTTTTTTAAAATAGAATGTGATTGATTAGATCGAATGCCTTTGAGAAGTCAAGGAGTAGTATCCTAGCAAACTGATTGGATGCATCTGTGCATGTATATAACACTGGTGAAAAGTTCAACGAGAGCGTGAGTAGTGGATCACTTCTTAATGGAGCCATATTGGTTTGATTCGACTTTTTCATGCACAACGTCCCAGACCCATTTCACTATGAAGTCTATATTAGTTTGCAGAGTACAGCAGTTAAATAAATTGGTCTCAGATCGGTTTCAATTTGATCTGGTGGTTGCTTTTTTGATAGGGGACAGACGTACGCAGAACGCCAAATACGTGGAACATGCACCTCCCGAAATGAGCTGTTGTAAACTGCAGCAACTGGACCGGCAAGCAACGTGGATAATTTTTAAGGACCCAGTTTGGTATAGAGTCTGGACCAGGTAATTTATTCGTATCATGTTTGTGGAGATGACGTTCCACCTCATCAACTGAGATAATGTATTTGGCGGGCACCGATGGCACTTAAAAATGGGGGTAGTTGTTGTCACCACTCAGGGTAGGTAGATGGTCACTCACTGACTTAAAGAAATCGTTTATCCGTTGGCTGAGTTCCTGAAGGCAAGGTGAACCATAGGGGTATCACCACTGATTTTGTTGCACCCAAGTAGTTCCTTCATGCCATTCCACCAATTGCGTGGATTTGAGAATTTTAGTCCATTGATTTTTTTATCGTAGTAGTTTTTTGTCAAGGTTTTGCTCGTACGGTTTACCTTGTTTCTGTACAGACATATAGAGCTCGATCACCCGACTTCCACGCACGTTGATGCCACCGAATCAGTTCTCAGAACTTGTTCGACACCCATGGTTTGTCTGTTGTGTGTCTTACCACTGACTTTGTTATGAAATGCTTATCCATCAGTTCATTTACGTTGGACGTAAGCGTTTGTAATTGTTCTTCGCAGAACGGTAGGTGGTAGAGATCCTCCCATTTGATTTTTATCAAATCGGCTGCGAACATGGCATGCTCATTTTGCCCCATTACTTTCGTAGTCACTGTTTGTCGATATGCAGTCTTAAATTTTGAATCAACGTACGGCTCACAAATGACCACGTCATGGTCAACACTTCTGACAGGGCAAGCTGTGTGTGGCTGTCGGTAGAGTGTATTTATATATATTGGTGTATATTTGATCTAAAATGGCGTCACCGCGTGTGTGAACAGTTACTGTCTGCTTCAGACAATAGTTGGCTTTCAGGTGTCGTTCGGGTAGATGATTGAAATCACCTGATAAGATGATGCCAGTCCGTGGGTGCGTTTCAGTATGTAATCCAGGCATCGGCAGATGTGGTTTGACATAATGTTGTTGTCTGTATTTGGTGGGTGGTATATGACCTCAACGTTAATATGTGTAAATTGTCGCGTTAACTTGTGAGGGCGAAGCGAGACCCACAACGTCTCCATATCATTTGTCCGTAATTCGGTCCATTCTTTAAAGGGGATGCCGTGTCTAATTAGGCACATGACCCCTCCACCACGTCTGTCAACGCGGTCTTTCCTGATGGCGAAGTATCCGGGTATACAAATGGACTCATCTGGTATGTGGTCTCTACACCATGTTTCTGTTACTGTTGCAACATCAGCAGAGTTCAGTCTTAGTATTTGCGAAAGTTCAGTTATTTTGGGTACGAGGGATCTCACGTTTATATTTAATATTACTGGCAGATCCCATTTACCGTTGATACGTGTGTCAGATTTCTCAAGTTGACACTAGACGGGTTGGCAGAAGATGTCGGTCTTTTTGACCCAATCACACGAATAGGTCGGCGCAAGGGTGCTCCTCCACGGCACCCCGACGTGTGAGCCGGTGTAACGCCACAGCAGCGTTGCAGGCAGCTTTCCAGGGGCCATTGTCCAAGCGAATTTGTCTGCTGGGGCACAGACGATTTAACAAGATTGCCATCCAGAAAATTAACTCTAGATGGCAGTTGAACAAGGAAGCCTTTTCGCTTATCGAGAGTCCAATAGTTTTTTATGTACGTGTATCCCGCCTTTTTAAGGTATGTGTCGATTTTGTAATATAAATACTGATCCATTCAATTAGTTTTACTACCAGTTGTGTCAATTATAGTAATTAAATGTGGGCCCGTAGACTGGGAAATATGACTTATATATGTCTAGTGGTTAGCTGGCTTCTCTCTAAATTCGACCTGTCTTATCACTTGTAATTATCCATCTTAGCCAGTCATCTGCTAATCGTGAAGACGGGCAGACCGATCTCTGGCTAAGCCTCTGCTGCTGTGTAATTATTTCATCTATGAATATTACGTTCAATAAGTTCAAGCATAAATGGTCATATGAAGAATGTATTGTGTAAGCAACCACAAATAGTATTTTCTATGTTAAGCTCATATATTGTACAACTTTAATTTAAACCATTCTGATGGAAGACCAAGCAGCCCCATAAGGCAGGTATTGTCCTGTGTCAAGACTAAAGTAATGTCCAGTGTTTCAGACTAGATGTGTCGGAGTGACCACATGTCTGATTAAGCACACTGGTAGAGAGACATCTTGTATTATTGCCCACTGCAAGAAACTCTTGTACTTGGGTCTCAAGTCAAGCTGACAAAGATCCACATTGATTTAGCATATCCTAAAAGAGAGTATTTTTATCATTTCATTTTTGTTTTTAGTAGGAATGTGTAGCAATAATATAATAAGGAACACACTAAACAAGAACTGTGACTATTAATGACAGAATTAACAGAATTTAATTAAGTGTATTTACAATGTCAACACCGAGAATGCGCCTGGGAATTTTTTTTGAAAATTCCTTACTTTGAACAGTGTTTTTGGCTCTAACTAATCACAATACTATCAGTACCACTACAAATTTTGACAGAAACCACCAGATCAAGAGCAGTCTAGACATATTAACATTGCAGCAAGTGAGTGATTTGTTCACAAGAAGAACACTCCCCATTGTAGATGAACAATCTAGATGAGACTGAGCTAAAGGTGGCAGCACTGGTAGGCGTCTCGGAGAGCTACATTGCGAAGAAAGCATCGGGACAGAGAACAAGGAAGGTGAGTGACAACGACTCTGCGAAGTAATGGCAGAATAACAGTTGTCTCTCTTCTTACATGCTCTCAAAAATGTTATGAGAGGTAGGGAAGATATTCTTTGTTTATTATTTTCATACGGGGTTTTGTAGAGTGGATACATTTGTGTATTTTCATGAACCGTGACTTAGTGATCAGTGAACAGCAGTGTGGTATTCAGTGAACCATGACATGGTAACCAGTGAACAGTGACATGGTAATCAGTGAACTACACCATGGTAATCAGTGAACCGTGACATCGTAAATCGGTGAAACATGACATGATCAATCAGTGAACCATGATGTGATAATCAATGAGCCATGCCATAACTAATAAGTGAACCGTGATGTTTTAATCAATGAACCGTGACATTGTAATCAGTGAAGTGTGACGTGGTTGCAGAATGCCGACGAGGACGTGGTTGAGCGATTTTATCTCACCCTCATCCTGTACAGCCTGTGGAGGCATCAGTCTGTGTGGGAAGTCGCCGCCAAGTTCCAACTTCCTCACGTCTTCATCCAACAACTGCTTTCTAGCGCTGCGTCATTCGCGTCATGCGTCATGCACTTCTGTCAGGTGACACTCTACTTGGTCTCCACTGTTCTACACATGCTATAAAATAATGCTTTTACTTAATATATCTGGGGCCGGTTTCATGAGGGGATCTTAAAGTTATGCAATAACTTAGTCATGTGTTTGCTAAAACTCCTATGTTCATCTATTAAACAAATCACATCATTAACTAAGACAATCATATTAGCGTTAAGAACGTTCTTAGCGGTTTCATGAAACCGGCTGCTGATGCACAGAGAAGAACTGAATTAGGACACATTTTATATAGTTTATTCTTTGTCCATGGCTGTCATGCAACAGATTTTCTGACTATCGCAAAGCTATATCTGTCAGTGTGAAGGACGTGAATTGTTGATTGTCCTTAAACTATGTCCGTGATTGTCACCAAGTCATCCGCCGTTAGGAGCTGGAAGAGCTGTGGGCACTGCAGGACCTGCAGCCAAACCTTGTGAAGCGCCTGTCATACTGCGTGACAATGGAACTCATCCCACTTGTAGAGATTCCGGCTGTCACTATAGTGAGTAACATACTCGTAAACTCCTCTCTTCCAGCCTTGCAGATCCTTCCAAGATGCTTATAAAATTGATGTAAAATACAGAAAGAACAAATTAAAGTAGATTTAACCAGTACATTATTTTTAAATCTGATCATTATTTTGACCACACTTGATTCATCTGGGCCAATCTTTCTGGCCCAGATGGCAGATGTAGGCAAAAGAAATCGCAGCACCGCCAAATTCAAATCACAATTGAATCACTAGGATACTGCAATGATCTTCTGTCGTATGGTTACATCAGAGAATCATACTTAACAGTCTTTCCCTGGGGAAAATGCTGGGCGAGGTGGTAGGGGTGGGCTATGCAAGTGCTGCAGGCGCAAAGTGTTGCTAGGGGAGTCCGGGACATGTTCCCCCGGAGAATTTTTTTAAACGCTTCAAATGGTGCATTCTGAGGAATGTTTTAACCTTTACTCTTGAATATAGAGGGGAAGATATGTAAAACAACAAGACACTACTTGTAAATGTAGTAATCATGATTGATAAAAGTCAGTAATCATGATTGTGTTGAGGTGTGGTTTCCACTTTACCACTGGTACTTGGTTGTGGTGATGTTTTTCTTGCCCTTACCCTATGCCTTGTTACCACGCTGAAAGAGTCAGTAAAAACTAAAAGGTAAGTTCTTATATAGCGCAGTGTCCAGTCCTAAGGACTGCTCAAAGCACTTTACACTTTACTCCCTGGCAGACCTGTTCAGTCGAACACCATCTCGACTTCTCTGGGAAGCATCCAGTGGTATGAACTGAAGACTCTTTCATCATAGATACATCTAAAATGGAAATAAATAATGCAGATATTTGTTATATGCTAAACACAACTAATCTTGCCAATCCAACTGACAATCTCAACATTCTTAATAAAGTAATATCCAGGGCAAAAGATAAACACTTGCCAGTACGTGCTATCAAATTCAATAAGCATAAACACAGCAAGTCTCAGTGGATCACAAATGGTATAATCCGGTCAATTGCTTACAAAGATAAATTATACATCAAACTAGAACAAACACCTGCAAATTCTGATATTTATATAAATCGTAAAACTAACTTAGCCACTTACCAAAGAATTCTGAAAAACTCATTCGTAATGCAAAAAAACATATCAAAATATTTTTTTTTAATGTAAGAATTACATTAAGCAAACATGGTGTACTATCAAAGAAGTTTTTAATCGGACTTCAAAGAAATTGGAATTTCCTGATCAATGTTTGATTTAAAAAAAAAGTGAGAAATGATACTAAAGTCATTGCTAACTAATTTAATTGTTTTTTAGTCCTTTGGCCGAAGGTCCAAGGGACTATTGCCATCACTCTGTGTCCGCCGTCTGCCGTTAGCTGCCGTATCTCAGAAACCGTTCAGCATCTTTTTCTCTAATTTTGCATAGACATATCTTAGAGCACTGCCACTATGCACAAGCAATCTGTATTTGATTGAATCATTTTAAGGGCTCCCTAGGGCCTCCAAGGACCCCAAAACTGGTAAAAAGGTAACATTTTGCCTATTTAAAAAAAAACTGTTCAGCAACTTTTTTTCTAATTTTGCATAGATGTATCTTAGGGTGCTGCCACTATATACAAGAAATCTGTATTTGATTGAATCATTCTAAGGGCACCTAAGGGGCCCCCAAAGTGCAAAAGTTTTACATTATCTAGTAATGTGGTTTTGAGAAGGGCCCTTGAGTCCACCCCCAACAGTAGATTTTGTTTAAAGTGCCACAAAGTCAACACCATACTTAATCTCTGCAGCCTTAGTGCTACTGTTCCATTGAGACCTTGCCTAATCTTTAATTGGTCACAGCGCCCAGGCAGAGTAGACACCCCCAACAGTAGATTTTGTTTAATGTACCACAAAATCAACACCAAGACTAATCTCTGCAGCCTAGTGCTACTGTTCCATTGAGACCTTGATTAATCTTGAATTGGTCACAGCTCCCAGGCAGAGTAGACACATTTGACCCCTGTTAGACTGAACAGTTGCCTAACACTTTTTATCTTCAAAACTTTTGATTTTCTATAATTGAAAGTTGTGTTTATTTTGATGTTCATTTAATTATTATAAAATGGTGTGACTGTGGTGTCTATTGGTTAAAGATGTATTGTCTGTAGAAACCTGTAGGTGACAAACATAGAAAATTAATATTCTGTCACCTGTAAGTGACAAACATAGAAAATTAATATTCTGGAAAACTATAGAGTGAAATATCCTACACTTTATTGATATCAAATGCATTCTACTGTTCTGTTTATGCTTGCCATGCCTTGTGTAGACATGGTACTGTGTAAATCAATTGTATCAATATAGACTAATAATTACAGATTCACAATGTAGTTGAAATGAAACAACCAGATGTCAACCATTAGAAGAGTTGACATAGTTCCGCTATACACTAGCAAGAAATCTGTATTTGATTGAATGTGTCATCAGCTTGTAGTAGAACACACATTTCCTACATCATCATCACTAATCACCCTGATTTATACATGATTTAGCTTTTTTTTATTGTATACAACTTTCAACACAATACCATTAATACCGCATGGAATTATCTTAGACCAGTGGGAGGACCGGTCTACTAAATCAAATGCTTTCTTATAATCGATGAAGGCACAATAAAGCCTTTTGCGTCAAGACAAATACAATTCAACCAATACCCCTATTTGAACACTGGCTGTTCTTCACCTATTACATTCGCTTTGTTTAGGTATGTGGTCAGTCTGGTGTTCTGAACAATCAGTAAGGATTAACGAACACTTGTGCTGAATGTCACCCACCCGGCAGGTTTAATTGATCTATTCAGCAATGAGGACACTGCTTAGGCTTCACTCTGGACACTGTCACTCACAGTGTTGTGTATTGTCTTAGTTGGTGCATTGAGCTAATCTACTTGACCATGAATCAGGGTCAGAAACAGCAACAATAGGAAATACATGCCATTGATAGGCAAACGTGTTCTTTTTATAGAAAATGTCAGTTTCTCTCTGTACCTGTCTACGTATGAAAACCATTTGTCTGCTATGCTCACAATAAACATCACATGAATGATAAAAGGAAGATCACTGCCACTTAACTTGTGGATTATTATTATTATTATAAAACTGCTCTGCTACTGCTTGGTGGACATTAAGCTGCTACTGTCTTTGAGTTTGTTTACATTTTGACAAACTACTATTATATAGCACTAATTTGTGAATGAATCACATTTTGAGAACGCATGTCATTGTTTGCAGTGTCACTTTTGTACGCTTCATTTTCTGCTGCAACAAGTTGCGTTCGTCTGAAAGATTAATCAATTACCTATCCAATGATAATACATATGTTGTGGTGTTGGAAATATATAGCTTTGGTATATTGTACACGAGGGTTGTGATAGAAAACTATTGGACATTGCGACAGTCCAGAAAGACAGTATGAGATGTGTCACTCAATATATGAAGTGTGACTTTCAGATACTTCATTTTGTAGTGCTATGGATTATGATGGGCCTCTCCATTAGCTCCCTATATATTGATGTGAAATATATCATTATGTCGTTAAAATATTTCAGAACAGGCTAACGCTAAGCTGTAACTGTCTTTGAGTTTGTTTACATTTTGACAAACTACTATTATATAGCTCTAATTTTTGAATTGGCACGACTAATGCTAATATATCCCACAAAATGACTTCTACAGGAAACAACGTTGGTGTAAATTATCATCCCATTATTCTTACTGACAAAGACCTGTAAGTTAGGTGAGTAACACCTTCGAAGTTCTGACAGCAGGACACCGCCTTCGATGAAGTCGAGACAAAAGTTTGACAAAGGCTTCAAGTTCAAACGGTCTATCACCGTCCAGCTGACCCATTTTTTCTTTTCTTTGGACTACCTTTTACTCTCAAATAATCTGTCCTCTTAATTTTATACATAAATACATAATCTGGCATAACTTTATACATTTTTGTAGCAGCACATTTGTACTTCCAGTGTATCATATATTTATCACTTGTTGTGTATTTCCCAGCTGTGGAGCTAAGATTCTCTGCCTGCTATTGTTTGATGGAAACTATGACTAATCTGTAATTGGTCACTGGCAGTAGTTTGTTTCAACAGACAGCATTAAGCCACTAGACCCCTGTTAAACTGGACAGTTGCCTGTATGTTTTAAACTGTGTCAAACAGTGAGTCTACCTTTTGCTCTCAAATAATCTGTCCTCTTAGTTTTACACATAAAGACATAATCTGGCATAACTTGATAAGTCTTTGTAGCAGCACATTTGTACTTCCAGTGTATCATTGCAGCATAACATACATATTACATACTGTGTGCCACATTTGCATATATAATTTCAACAGCCGTTTTCTTCATTTTTACTTTTTGACCCCTACCATGTTCAATGCTCCATAACTTCGCCAATTTTTGTAGCAGTCATATAATTTTTGAAACCGTGTAAAGCACCATACCAAACCTTTACAAGGATGTAAGAAAACAATGTTACAATTTTTCTGACTTATCACTCATTTGGTCAGCCGGGGTCACATATAGACGTATTAGCCCAAAGGACTTCAGAGCCACTTGGCCCATTTTTTTTAACAATTGTAGGACCTAAACTAGCAGCTGAGATAACTAATACAAACAACACAAATTTCATGGATTACCTACATAATCCGATACTGCATAATTTCGCATTCAAACCAATTTCTGAAGAAACCATCGCAAGCATATTAGATAGGTTAAAACCTAAACCTAGATGTGGTAATGATGGCATTTCCACTAAATTATTAAAAGTAATAAAACAAGAAATTTACAAACCTTACACCGTCTTAATTAATCAGTCACTAGCAACTGGCATTTTTCCTGACCCCCTAAAAATTGCAAAGTAATACCACTTTATAAAAAAGGCGACAGGACATTACTTGATAACTATCGTCCAATCTCAATATTGCCATCAATCTCCAAAATCTTTGAAAGAGTAATGTTCAATAAATTTCACATGTACTCTCATCTCATAATTTATATTAGATTGGACAACATGGTTTTAGAGAAAAACACTCCACTCAACTTACTGCACTTGAACTCATTGACAGAATATCTCAGGAACTTGATCACGGTATGACTCTAATCAATGTGTACCTTGATTTGTGAAAAGCGTTTGACACCCTTGACCATAATATTTTGTAATCGAAATTAAAATTTTATGTGTTTACAAATTCAGCGTTGGAATTTTGTAAAAGCTACTTATCGAACAGGAAACAGTTTGTTCAGATTAATAACGCTAAATCGTCAGAAGCCGATACAACATTGGGTGTACCCCAAGGCTCAATATTGGGTCATTTATTGTTCATAATATATATGAATGGTATTATCCGCTCTAGTAATTCATTTAAGTTCATAATGTTTGCAGATGACACCACATTATTCACTGCACTAAATTCAAATTGACACTATGATATTTATAATGAAAGAATAAACAGTGAATTAGAACAAACTAAGTATTTGGCTCAAATTGAACAAACTTTCACTAAATGTTAAGAAAATAAAAGCCATGATATTTCATATGCCACAAAAAAGGTTCAGCTTCCTCTCCATCGAATAGCTGAATCAAATTTTGAATATGTAGATAATTTTAATTTTCTCAGTATCATTATTAACAAACACTTAAATTGGGCTAGTCATATTGATGCACTGACTTCACAAATATCCAAAATAATAGGACTGTTAAATAGTCTCAAACATAGCCTATCAATCAACATCCTGAGAACTATCTATAACCCCCTAATCGTATGCCACCTCAATTATGGAGTGTTGGTATGGGGTCCGGATTCAATACAAGTGCCGACTAGTGAACAGGATGCATGGTTTTTATTTGGGCTTCAAAGGGGTCCGGATTCAACACAAGTGCCAACTAGTGACGTAATGCCATCAGCCTGCATGGTTTTTACTCCCACCACCGTCATAAACCAGAAATTCAACATCAGCTACACCAGCATTCTGATTTAATGTGGCCACATACAAACTAGTAAAATTGAGTGCAAAAGACATCTTAGTTCAGCTACCGTTTTTTTTTCTTCTCCATGTTCCACATGTCTCCCAAACGTAGTTACCGTTTTGGCGCCATATTACATGAATGTCTACATTTCTTTTCTAGTACGTCGAAACTCCACAAGGTGTCACTATTGAAGACACCAAGGATCCGGCGGGAATATTTCATGATTGGACAATTGACAAGTGATGTCATTCATGTTGTCCAATTGAGTTAAGTCCAAGAGGTAAATCCTAACCGGCCCTGAGCGATGTTAAGACGACTAAATGATGTTGCAACAAATCTGCGATTTTGCAGTGACTTTGTGGTGTCATTAGCTCCGACGCTGAATATTTCATAAAAGAACGAAAAAATGGGTGCACGAAATGTCTATGAGGCGGCAATTTCGGTATATTTTGGCCTAGGTGGCATAGTCATAGAAAAACGGCGAGGCGGCCCGCCTTGCTTGTCATATACCAGGGGAATCACTGCTTTAAAAATGTGCATGCCCTCATGATTATTTCATGGTTTGTAAATCAATGAGTCATCGATACACGTGTATTTCAGGGTCGAGCACGATAACTGTATAGGGCTGGTTACAAGAACCTCCAGCAGGTGGCGTTTGCAGAGTCATCACCTTTGGGGAAAGCAGTCGAATTCCTTTCCCACAAGGCAGCGAACCAGATCATTGCCTCGGCCAAGGTGAACTTTAACCCTAACCCTGTATGGCAGCATTATACCTCACTGCACATATGGTGTACTACATGTCACGTTTACTAGGCTTAACAGTTTCTTCTTAGGGGTGGGATTTCCCATCTATGGTTGTTTTATTTATGATGAAATAATTTAGATAGTTTCTACATTTCAAATGTGAAGTGTTCAAGCATCAACAACCTTTCAATTAGTTGATATTTTATAGACGGTTTAGATCTGTATCTGTGACATGATGGTAATTGTGAAATAGTACAGAATTATAAATATTATAATGGTTAACTTAGGTTTTTGTTTACATGTTGAAGATTCATATTATGGTCATCCAGGGTGTACTGCTAACTTGTGAAATATCAAAGGCACTGTTCTGCCTCTGTAATATTGCTCTGCAGCTCATAATCACCTACTCAAGCTCATATTTCAGTAGCTCTGATTTTATGTAATTTGTGGACTAGTGTGAATTTTGCTTGATAGAAACGTGACTTATTCTGACCATCGTCCGCTGCAGAAAATGGAGAATCTGAGAGATGAGGCAGACCGGATTAAATGACAAGGCTCTGGATCTTTGTAAGAGTTATTTACAAAATCGTAAGCAGTATGTAGAAATTGAAAATGTTAAGTCTAAGGAAATAGTCATCAACACTGGTGTTCCTCAAGGTTAAATTTTAGGGCCACTCTTATTTAATATATACATAAATGACATAGCACTTTGTAGTGACCTTTTCAAATTGATAGCGTATGCTGATGACACCACCCTTACACTAAATACACTATAATAATAAGTACACCAAATACATTTAACAATTCAGATGGCCAAATGCGAGGTAAAAATATTAACAAAGAACTAACAAAGTTTAGCAATACGTTGAAAGCTGATATACTGTCACTAAATGCCAAAAAGACTAAATTGATGATTTTTCATATGCCTCAAAAGAAAGTGTTACAAATAGATGGGGCATACATTGAATGCGTAAATGATTTCAATTTTTTGGCATCACAATAAATAACCATTTAAACTGGCAGAGTCATACAAACATGTGATATATAGAGATATGACATAATTTTGCATTGTTTTTTTTTAATGGAAAATACACAGAATACACAGTCACAGATGTTCCGCAAAAAGCGAAAATTTCACGCATCCAAAAGATTCACAAATATCTGAAAGAATATATTCAGCTTTTGTAGAGGAGTAGATTATGGCAATATACAAAAAAGAATAATGGACTCTTTGTAATTCGAACAAACATTATATTTATTATGACACAATCCCTGAACTTTTATCAAAAAGAACACACGTTTTTAAATATATGTAGTTTAAAAAATCACTCAAATATAGTTGTATTGATATAAAATATTATATATGTCCACAAACGTCAACATTTCAGCGAGACAATGGAAATGTCAAGATACATCCGCCATGGATTGGGTTCAAACTATGGACCATGGAATGCAATCTCGTCCGTTTTTTGTAACTGGTACAATGTTAAAAAAACTCACCCATGTATTGGTTTTAAATTCTACCGAATAATAACAAAGGTTCATTAGAAAGAGGTGCATCAACAACCCAATAACTATGATCACAACAAATAAACTTTTCAAATTATTGATTTTTTCACGAAAAACAGCAAATTGGTACTTTTTATCCGACGTGAAAATTTTTTTAAACCAGATTTATATAAATTTGTCCAAAATATTATTTCCATGTACACCTCACCACCCTTAAGTGTATCCACCCTTTCTCCACAAAATGTTCCAAAATGACAGCCGAAAGGCAGGGTCTCTTATCGGTGACCAATCATGTTCAGCGCGGCTTACAGATCTAGCCTGTTTGAAATGTTGAGGTGCAATAAATACACCAGTCATATACACACTACTTCTCCACAAAATATCATTGCACATCACAAAGTGGTATTCAGAAGTACCACGAGCACCATAAAATCAGGATCATAGATCTAGGGTTGTAAATGCCTGCGCACTCATGCCATGCTCAATTGGCCTCTTCTTGTGTCCCACCTCACCGAGCCACCGACAGAAACTGCTTTGAGTTTCCAGGTGAACAGTGAAATCAGAACAGACTTAGAAATGCCCAATGTCCAGCATGACCATTCACAAATCAATTGGATGCATGTTGTGACGAATGCCAATATTAACTGCTTGCCGCAGAGCCATGGCCAGTGAAATAAACAAGAATAAAAACTTGCAAGAACAACCAAACATCAGCCTCGGTATAATCACAGTGAGCCTTTCTCTGGCACCGCCCAGTGATCTCCGAATGATACACTCGTCACTTGTATTGCTTCAGTATTTCCATTGGTTCCTGCTTTGTTCGAGTGCATGCAATGTCAGCAGTGTAGTTTGGTATACTTGACACCAGATGGCAGCAACATCACCGTCTGCTGCCTCCATCCTGGCTTGTCGTCCGCAGTTCCGCATCAGTTCCCATTACAAGGGCGCACACCGTTGGACGCACCTCGATACAATGCCTGTCAACTGGCAACAAATTAGTTAAATCTTAGTTCACTAGGTGTCACCTGTAGTGTTATCACCTCTCCACTGTTTATTCAAAAATCTTGATGTATGTTAACTACATTTCATCCAAAGTGCAGATGGTTAGTTTTAAGTAGGCTTACATTTAGTTTTAGTACAACACAATAAATGCTTTATAACTTTATTATTTGACGGGAGTTATAGGACAATCTAGGCTGGACAATGTTGCCAAAAAAGATTCTTCAACAGATATGACATGATTGCCAAGACATTGCCCACCAGGTTCCGATATCTGTACTTGCATCAATTTACATTATCAGTGTCTCGCATTAGGTGGTGCCAATGTACCAATTTATTTTCATTGTTATATGTGGTGACAACCACCACCCACCTATACATAAATGTTTGACATATTTTGTGACACTGTGAACTTATCGAACCGCCCTAAGAACAAGGGTTAGTACCCACCATGTTGCTGGGTACGGGGCCTCTACTGTGTCCGAGATATGGGTCAGGTGCTGGCTCTGCGACATACGCGGTATAGTCGAAATTACAACTGGAAAGAGCATATCTGAAAGACAAATAAAAAACACCCAGATGTTTGTCACTCCACGCGACACGACATGCGTCACACGAGTCAATCTTAGGGTCATGACCTCAACGTTAACACGGTGAATACAACAGATACGATGTGTTACCAATGATTGCAGCATCATGCTTTTAATGTGTTACTACTGATCCACACACAAGTTGCACATGCAGAGTCAAGCGAGTAAGTAACAGACGCATAAATTAATGATTCTCAAAAGCAACAGCGGAGGACAGTGTTAACACGACATTGTGGCAAACACTGGTGCAGGTTGTGACCACCATGTGTCGCCACCAACAACAGTATTGTACGCACACAAGTGCACAACCGCTATAAGTACAATATTTCAGAAAACAGATCATATACATGTGGACATATCCCCGAGCATTACTGCTCACTTTTAGAGGCACTGCATATTTCATGAACAACGTTTTTATTACTATTTAGCCTTTTCAATATAATTAGAAATATTAATTTTATTCATCAATGTTCACAACATTTAACGAGATTGTGATACTGAGCAAAATCCCAGATGGCAAGTGGATGAAGAAGCTCTTAGCTAATTGAGAGCCGGACTATAAATGGATATCTTACAATTAATTTTAAAGAATTAATAAGCTACATTTTCAGTGTGCATGCAATTTCAAAATTTTGTGGCCACACTAATTTGAAGAACCAATTAAATTTCTGAAGAAAAAAAAATTTAAGCACTAAGTCACGCTATAAATGTTGCCCCAACAAAGTGAACAGGATGCTGGGAGATGGTGGCACTACCATGTGGCTGGATTGTGGAGCCATGAAAACATACCCTGGTGCTGCTGCATATGTAGCTGGACTGGCTACTACAGGAATAGCACATCTGGTGGCTGAGGTCATATAATCTGCAGCTGCATATGCCTACGAAGCAAGAGTCAGCGGTCATTCAAACGTGGCCCTGTACCAGTCGGCCAGCGATCATCGCAATGTATAGTTTCATCATGATGAACCAAATCATAAGCTCTACTATACGTTTGTATTTTATTTTGAAATTCACATCAAATAAAAAAAAATGTTACAAGTGTCGACAAAGGAATAGCATAACATTATAAGTAGTTTTACTTCAGTGTTACTCCCTTCATTTCACCAAATGATTTGTATACTTAACATGTACTTTACTTAACATGTACTTTAAAATGCTTGCCTGATTTGTTTGAATAAATATTTTGACTGATTGAAAGTCACTGCTATGCACATTAAAGGTCATGGTCATTACGTTAGTCATGTCGAGCTACAGAAGCCAGCTGGACCCGCAAGACAAGGATACCTTAACAACCTTCTATTAATACTAGTTATCATCACCAGATGTCAGCATATGTGCCGGGGTCGTTTGGTCTAACGAGATTAGTCATTCACGGAAAACTTGTCGAAATGTACAGAACACAGCAACTGGTGCAGCAGAGGAGGAACGAATGAAACAAGGCAGTGGTACACGTGGAAAGACAGACAGACAGACACACGCCGGATGGACGTCCGCCATCTAGCACAATGCAGTAGTTATCATGCTACGGTGCGAGCCAACATCAAACGTGCACCACACTTGCCTCATGCTTTGACTCGTAAACGAGAGACGGGGAGCCATGCAGGGGGCGCTACTGTCACACGTGACACTGTGCACAAGACTAACAACAGCAACTCGACTAGCAATCAACAAACATCTGCATCAACACATAATTAACTGGGATGCATCCATTCCACTCAGTGTCTTCACTCTCTATCCTCTAGTACTCACACAAGAGATTTATCATGTAACAACTGCAGCAGTCACATCTAAACAAGACAATTTAAATTGTAATATTCATTTCAGCAAAATACATCGCAATGATAACACAGAATTTAATGACACATGAGGGAACACACAGAGGGAACACACATGAGGGAACACACAGACGCACAATACTAAGACGTTGTGACGTGACTACTATAGACATCTTGTAGACAGTGGAGAAACGAAGACTTCGTGCGTTCCCTGCTAGCACCCCATGCTATCAGACAACACCCGCAAGTGTACCCGCGCCCAACCAGACTGTCAATCATTACCATGTGACTTATAAGGAAGCAAGATGGAGGCATGCAGAGAGCCAAGTTTGTACTTTACAGTATCAGGTAATCTCCATGGTGTGTTTGCCAGGTATCTGTCGGCGTAGGCTGTGGCAAGGAACAGCTCCTGGCAACGCTTGTTACTTCATAGTGACAAACCACATAACAGGTTTAAAATTAGGCAAGATTTTCGAACTAAAATAGTTAGTTGATACTCGGCTTACCAAAACTGTAGCAGGCTTATTAAATGCGAGAAAGAGTAACTTTTAAAATGCATTTGATTAAACTGCATTCATAACAAATCAGATCTTTCTTAAAACACCAACATGTCAAAATAGATTTAGCCCTTTACTTGTTACATGAATTATATTCATATCCATTACAGAGGCTACATGAAGACTAAGTTGAAGGTTTTTATGGCTGGCCAACATTACAGCTAATATCTGAATTTCACAGTTAAGTTTTGAAACATGATTATACTACAAAACAAATCAATGAGTATGCATTTCTAAATTATCTGAATTACATATTGCAATGTAAGTAGAGAATTGTACCGATATATTGTACTGTGTTACTTACCCGAGGTGTACTAATGCACCTGTTCCTGCAGCTGCTGCTGTTAACCCGGTGGGGTGTAGGAAAACACTATTGCAAGTGGGGCAAACTACAGGGTAGACACCCCTCAACCTGCCCCCTCTGATAGCTGCGCCCCTGAGTGCCACGGTGGCTGCGGTTGAATCAATGACGGTTGCTGTAGGGTGACAGAGAAGAGATGGTTAGCCACTGCTACGGAGAGACACCACAGAAGAAGAGTAGGGCTGAGCTGACACAATGCAGAGACAAGATGCAAGCATTAGTGTAGGACATCGGACTAGATTTCCTCCACCTATCCAGATACAGCAGGCATTGAGGAACATTCAACAGGCGTGCAAGTCAATCACTGAACACTACTGTCAGCGGACACCAACTGATTCCTGTAACGATTTTAAGATACACAAAACAAAGACATCACACAGCCTCGTTTCTGCGGCTGGATAACGTCACTGCAGACTAATGTCATCAAGAATGGGTTACAACAACTCACCAGTTGGATTTGTGGGTGCAACTGTAATTTTAGTCAGTACTCGAGCGGTGGCGTTATTCACCTAAACAACAGAATGCTGGTTATGACCCAACCATGAAAGCCATCACAAACACACCATGCTATAACAAACACACGGCGGGATATCTGTGCCTTTCAGGTGACAATCAGATCGACTCTTATAATGATAAACTAATAACATGACACTAACTTAAATAAATTCATCTAAGAAAATGTCAACATGAATGTTTTAACTTTTAAATGATCAAAGCTAGTAATTTATGCACATATGTACAAAATAACTATGGAAAGTTATTAAACATATTTCAATATAAATATAGCCTCGACATGTACAAGTTTGTTTTACCAAAAATATGTTAAATATGTGTTGGAGAGGTCCAGCATATGGTAGCAAGTAGTATCCAATATAGTCCTCACAAATCTACAGCTATCCTGAAGGTCGTTGCATCAACGTTACACAGTGAAAGTTAACATAAATATGCATACAGAAATATATCTGAAAGGCAGAAATGTTTTAGAGACTGCCTAACAACGATGAGTTTTCACAGGTTTAATATGTTATGTATTAAATACCAAAGTATAGGTTCTTTAAATATAATATACTTCGTCCTCAAAGATCAAGAATACGGGCAACATTTTTTTCTCATGAAATATAAGATGTTGTATTGCAGTTAGGCAGTCTTGGGAACAAGGAGGAACATATCCCATGCATCCCATGCATCCCATGCATCCCATGCATCCCATGCCAACATACAACTATTTGCCACATCTAAAGCTGATGTTCTTAATTATCCAACTCAATCCGGATATATAAATACAAAATGTTTCAAGAGAAAACAAATGAATCCAAGCCCAATTATGTTAAATCGATTTTACAACAATTCTTTTACAATAGACCAAAAAGTAAAATTATGAGACTGAAAAGTAAAATTAACAAACAAAAGAAGGAAATACAAAAAAACTGTACATCACTTCTCAGTGACTGATTTTTAATTATTTAAACCACTGTTTCCTACTTGACTGGCTGACATCTCAAGAATGTATAATTTTGAACTTTTAGATAATATTGCCATGGGAAAAGTTTTCTGTCTGAAAACTATAATGACCACTCCATAACTGTGGTAGTTTTTGTGTATGTGTGATTTTAATTGACAGTGCATCGTAAGCTTACGACATGGCACTCGAGAGGAAAGTGGTAGCAGATGAAATGCACAGCAGGTGTTTGCTCTCCCGCCGAGGAAAGAAACACAATTAATTCATGTATGCATTGTTTACATGACAGTTACACTGCAGCCCCGGGAGCGGGGTAATATGGCGGAATGTGCACTGACAACACACTAAAGACACCGAGGAGAGCGATATGATTTAGCTACGGTTTCGCTTGCGGCTTGCAACGAGTAGACAAGAATGCCATAGATCTACAACGGGTGTAATACAGACGGAGAGATAGGGGCAACTGAATAGACAGATGCACTGGCAGGCGGCATTTCCTTAGACTGCACACGACAACAAAGAGGATAAGAAGACTGCGAGATTTATTTCTAAGACAAACTGTAGATGACCATGTACCTAAATTTTTCGTCCCTCAATCACCGTATCATTCAATTTCTCCCGTGCTCGATCCGCATCCGCGCTATTTGCGAAACTTACAAATCCAAATCCCTGCATGCATGGGGAAAATAAGGGGAATGCATTACAATCGTGCAAATGAACAAAAACACAGCATATAGTTGTTTCTCTATGCACGGTGTGTATCTGAAATGGCTCCAGCCATGGGCCTTGTTTCTCTATGCACCGTGTGTTGTCTATGTAGAAGGATGAAACTTTATGTAAAACACAATTCTCTGGTCCTTTATTAGCATGGCAGACAACTCAAGTCACACGATGTCTCCAACTGTCGTGCACGCACTCACTCCGTTACCGTGGCGCCGCCTAGCGACTAACTAAACAATATAACATATTGCAACATCTCCCTTCCTTTACAAAAGTGTAAAACTCCTACATGTAGAAAACTATTCTATAATCGCATCTAGAACAGTTCACTGGTACCAAATGTTCACTGAGAAATGTTCCTTGAAATAAAGTAATATTTCTAAACAACTGCTTGTGTTTTATCGAAAATTACTGAGAAATACTGTCTGTATTCTAATGCAAAACAAATTAATACTTCTAACTGCTAGCATTACAGTAATCAACTAAATATCATAGCAAATGACAATGAGATACAAATTACAAATTCAACATAGCAATGAACATAACAGCAATATTACTATTATTATCGCAATGTTCAATACATGAAAATACACAACAGTCACATTGTATGTGCAATATCGTCACTGATGGTGTGTAATGACCATAAAAGGGATTATTATACCCTTTTTTATGCACAACATAGAGAGTTAGACGTAGTCTCTGAGATGTGCCGGCCTCCTCACTTGTCTTCCACTGCGACTCTCGATAGTTGGTGTCGCAGTGATGATAGCAGGATGGTCCTCGGCTTGTCGACGCACTGGCGTACTAGTATTCCGCCTGTCGCCGTGTCATTCGCGTTGTCTGTCACGTCGGCGGCTCGTGGTGCTGTCACGTCCGAGACCGCTGGTGGTGCTGTCGTGCGACGCAGGTGTCTCCGGTTTCGCCTGTACACTGTACCGTAGTCTGTGACAACATCATACCACCTGATGTTAGCTTGCCGCTGTACTGTCGCTTTCTGCCATCGACTTTTGTACTTGGCTGGCTGCATGCACACGACGTCACCGTCTTTTAATGACGGCAAGTGCTTTGCGTTTCGGTTGTAGTAGTTAGCTTGCTTCTTGCGTTTGTCATCAAGCTTTTCAACTGTGTTAGTGACTGTTTTCGGCATCAGAAGTGCTTTCGCAGTGGGCAGAGTGGTTTTCGTTCTCCTTCCAAACAGTCTTTGTGCAGGCGAACTGTCCATGCCTTCCGTAGGTGTATTTCTGTAGTTTAAGAGTGCTAGATATGGATCTGTACCCGCTTCTTTTGCCTTGATCATTAATTTCTTGGAGATCTTTACGGCACTTTCCGCTTTTCCATTAGACTGCGCGTAACCCGGCGAGCTGGTTGTGTTGTCGAAGTGGTATAGTTCTGCAAACTCTTTGAACTCCCGTGAGTTGTATGGTGGACCATTGTCCGACACCACCTCGTCTGGTATACCGTGCCTCGCAAACTGTTGTTTAAGCTTCGGTGTGACCGCTGCAGCCGTCTTGTTCTCTAGTCGGTCGATCTCGAAAAAACTGCTGTTGTAATCTACAGTCACTATGTAGTTTCGATCGTTGCATTCGAAGAGATCTGTGCCTACTTTTGCCCATAGGCGATCGGGGACATGATGTGACACGAGAGGTTCTTTCGTCTGGCAACTTTGGTAAGCTGAGCAAATGTCACACTGCGATATGTAGTCTTTGATCTGCGTTGACATTCCTGGCCAGTATACGCACTCTCGGGCTCGTCGCATTGTCGCCTCGATGCCCAGGTGTGCTTCGTGTAGTTTCTCGAGTATTTCGCTCCGCTGTGAAGATGGGATGACACATCGACTTCCTCTGAACACGATGCCATCTTGTATTGCGAGCTCGTCACGTATGCCATGATACGTTCTGGTCGTTGTTGGTAGGCAACTCTTCTCAGGCCAGCCTTGTAGAATGGCTGCTTTCAGTGTTTGTAGTGTGTCGTCTGTCTCAGTGTTGTGTTGTATGTCTTTGAGTCTACCGTCTGAGATGGGCAGGTAGTCAGCCATGTGGATCGTCTCAACTTCCTTTTCCACGGCTTCGCGTAAGTCGTTTCCTTGCATGTATGCTCGACTGAGCGTGTCGGCGATATACATGTGCTGCCCTCTTTTGTAGACGATGTCGATCTCGTACCGCTGAGCTCGTAACTGCATCCGTTGTAGTCGCTTCGGAGCTGCCTGGAGTGACTTTTTGTTGATCATTTCGAGAGGTTTGTGGTCTGATTCAACTCTTATCGGTCTGCCATATGCATAGTGGTCGAAACGCTCTAGCCCAAAAATAATCGCGAGCATTTCTTTTTCGATCTGGGCATACCTGCTCTCAGCATTTGTCAGCGATCTGGAAGCATAGGCAATTGGTTGCTCGTTCTGTAGTATGCACGCTCCAAGGCCACTCTCCGACGCATCACATTGCAGAGTGAGTGGAACGGTCGGGTCGAAGTATCGGAGTATTGGTGTCTCCGACAACATCTGCTTGATCTTCACGACCGCCGCGCCGTGCACCGATTCGTCCCAGAGGAAGTCAGTGTCGGCTTTGGTGATATCTCGGAGTGGTTGCGTGACATTGGAGATGCCTTATGCGAACTTCTGTAGGTAGTTGACCATGCCCATGAGGCGCTGCACCGCCTTCTTGTCGTGTGGTTGAGGCATTTTGAGTATGGCCTCCACCTTCGCTGGATCTACTTTCAGTCCCTCTGCTGTTATGAGATGACCCATGTACGACACCTCACTTCGTTTCCAGTGCAGTTGCTCTTTGTTCAGTTTGATGTTCTTTTCGCGACATCGATTCAGTAGCTGCGCCATCTTCATGTCGTCGTCTCTTCAGCTTCAGCGGCCGTTTCACCACAACCGGCAACGAGAATGTCGTCAGCTATGATGAACACACCAGGGATCTTCTCTAACGCCTGATGTAACCGTTGCTGAAAGTAATCTGGCGCTGGCGAGATTCCGAAAGGCATCCTGCAGTACCGGTACCTTCCGCAGGGTGTCTGGAATGTAGTCAAGTAACTGGACTGTTCATCCAGTTCCACGTGCCAGAAGCCATTCTTGACATCGCAGACAGTGAACACCTTCGCAGACGCCAGTTCCGGTATGACGTCCTCGATCACTGGTAGTATGTAGTGATTGCGCTTTAGAGCTTTGTTGAGCGGTTTCGGATCAATGCAGTCTTATTTTTCCGCTTTTCTTTTTCACGATGACCATGCTCGACTCCCAGTCAGTTGGTGTGTCAACTTCAGCTACCACACCCATTTCTTGTAGGCGCGTTAGCTCGCCCTTCAGCGGATGCTTTAATGCGACCGGTACGCGTCGAGGAGGGAGTATGACTGGACTGACTGATTCGTCTTAGTGCCTGTGTTAACAGGGTCATCCGCTGAGCGCACCGACCTAGCTCTGTCATACGCGTACGACAGACTCCGCATCAGCCACCGTTGATCGAGGCTGTATTTCACAAAATCTTAAATCGTTCAGTTTGGCTGACGTACAACTTGCTTCCACTCACGGATCATATTTGATGAAATTTGGAAATAGTACACTCTGTATCGCTACCTGTTATTTGAATAATTATATAGTTTTAACCACCGTTATGTCTAACCCACGCGGACTCGGCAGTCTTCCAAGTCATCGAACGTCCGATCCAGATGAGTGACAATTTTCAAAACTTTTAACTGGCTGTCTGGTAAATCTATGGTGCTGGTTGATAAAAGGAATATTAATGAAATTTAACATTTATTTTAACCATAAATTGCGAGTTTTCGAAGCCGAATTATGCAAAACGCACAGCCGGGGATGGAGTGCCAACTGCCGTTGACATGTCGGCTTCCGCCAACTACGGCGGTCCGCGCGCGGAAGCAACGTTACGACGTAACTAAATCTAAAAATTAGATTCCGCCTGGTAAATGTAATTCGGGCACATTTAAAACTGTTTTATTATCATTGAAAAATATGCGTTCGTTTGATGTTCAATTGAATATTATCTTCGTTTGTAAAAAACATAAATTTGTTAATATTGAAGTTCGTAGAGGTTGAACAAAATTATATCAGATTATATAGTTTATTATTATTTTTGTGATAACATTTCCTGGCTTTGCATTGGTCGTGTTCCTGATGGTTGAGTGGCATCTTCAATGATAAACTGATGCCAACATTTTACAGCAGTGTTATATGTTATATATATATATATATATCATATTAAACATAAACAGTTTTTGCAACATTATAACAAATAGCAAGAAAAACAATTGTCTCATTCCTATCATCGTAAACATTATTTGTTATTAATAAAAGCGTTCATATAAGCATCACAAAAATATTGGTATACATCATGTAATGTGTCTACTTTTAATATTCGTGATGAATAATAATGATTATGCAGGCCTCGACATTAACACTGGCCCGATGGACCGGCGCCTTCTTTGAAGCTGTCGGGCCAGTTCGGGCCATCAGTTCTTATATTTTACTGGCCCGACGGGCCACTGCTGTTGGCATTGGTTTCCGGTTCTCGAACGCCGCCGAGACGAAGCGGCGGTCATGGCACAACCGCATCGATTATCAGATGCAGTTCGCCAGAATTCTTAGACCCTACTCAGTTATAGGACATTGTAAACATAACGTAGATATTAATTTTGATCAATAATGAGTCCAAACTCCAATACTTATCATGCGGACGACGGCGTGAAAAAAGCCTATTTTGGGTGGTGCCACCTAGCGAATGAACCGTGAAATAGTATAATGCCTTGAATGACATGTACATGAAAGCAGTGTCAAATCAACTACCGACTGACTAGCTGTCGTCACACTGGCCACACTTTATTTAAACTTGGCAAATACTGTATATATGCATCTGAATACACACTTTAACAATAGTGTTAGCTTTGGACATCTCACTTTGAACAATCAATATGTGTATAGTAACTTCTAACAACTTTGACTTTGTTGGTAAAATTATTTATAAAAAAAACTAATAATGTTTTGCACCTCAGTATGATGCATCAGCGTTTTTTGACGGTAACATAAAATCCGGGCCAGTAACTTTCACAGGCGGGCCACTAACAAATCTACTGGCCCCCGGGCCAGTGGATTCAAAACCTTAATGTCAAGGCCTGTAATGGACCGGAAAATAGTTGTAAATATAATTATGCAATTTCAAAATTTGCAGATTAAATCAAATTGTGTCTTTGATCACAAGTCACTCAGATGTTCATGCAACGAAACAGCAGGAACATTGTGTTGTTGTCATAATTTTTTTTTATTTTTTTTTCCGAAGCTTCGATTCCCCTTGACAACCACTCGGACAAGTAAACATTTTGGCGGACAAGTAGATTTCAAAACTTACTTGTCCGGCGGACAAGTAAGTATTCTGGCTTATTTCTATCGCTGGTATGTGATCGGTATGTTTCAACTGCATCTTGCACTCTTCTTCAGAAAAATACAGAACACATACAAAATTTTTTGAGTGGTAAGTAAGACAAAACATTCCCAGTGAAATCTGTAGATCTCTCCCACAGTCGGAAGCAACCCCTGGCAGCACACTCTACGCCAATCGAGCAGGAGGCGTATGACCGGTAAACTGCTGCTTCCCGTGTTTTATCTACACCGTGAGGTGAAGCTGAAGTGTATTCTCCAGGGCACAAGCCTGGGGCAAGTTGATATGGAGGGTCAGTTGTTGCCCATGCAGCAAGTCCCCCCTTTCCACGTCACTGATGGATCCAATGGAACAGCCAGACTTGATACAGTTTAGCACCAGTGCCATTGCTGGAGCTGCCAGAAGGACGTTGAACACAACATCGGACTGCCTTCGGCAGCGGAGGTTTGAAATAAGAGTTTACCTTCTCCTAGACAGGTGACCAGTCAAGGTTAACGAGCCCCATCTGCCCTGAAGCGTCTGGTTTTAAGGTGCCAGATATCTGCGCTTACCCCTTCTCCAGTAAGTAAAAAACAATTCCGCCACGAGAAGGCCAGGAGCTGGACTCGGCTGTCAGAGGCTTTACGAGACGCACACTGTTGGGGCACTTAATAGGTAGTGAGAGGTTATCCTCACACCCACCCCGGCTTAACAGTCTTGGAATCGAGTGGTAATTACGTATTATATAAACACAAGTTGTTCGTACCTTGACGATCTTAGTATAGGGTACACCGTCTTTGTTCAGATAGGACCCATTGACCTGGTAGTGCTTGAACCACTGGAGGATGGGTGGGGCGTCACTGATGATGTGGCACTCAAACCGCACCGTCTCTCCTACCATTAACGTCTGGTTCTTGGGCACCGTCTGGATGATACGGGGGTGAGGCAACCTCGCTGTCATGACAACAAGCAAACCAATTAAATATGTTTGTTTCACATGATTTTATTGATCCATTTTGTTTTCTTGTGACAGCTGTTAAATAAATGATCGTATTACATATGATAAATAAAGTCAAATTTATTGTAATTCTAGGTATCCGGAAATTGTGTGCAAGATAGCAAGTAATGATTCCGTTGTCGTTCTAGCCGATGATGTAGCACACCGGTAATTTCATAATAATGTAAGAGTCTACATGTGTGCCAAATTTGGTGCTTTTATCACAAAATGGATTTTTTTTTGTTATGCCGCCCCACTAAGTTGCATTATTGTAGAAATAGTACTTTGAATACCGTAAATTTCCGTGTATAATAAGCATTTTTCCCCTTCACTTTTTACTCAAAAGTCGGGGTGCAGATTATACACGGTGCTAAGGCTAAACAAAATTTTCTCTCACCAACTTATTAATGTTTGCAGACCAGGATAACGCTACTAAAAAGTAGTAATATTATCAAAGTCGGTGTGATGTCACAATCACGTAAACCACCGCAGCAACGAAAGCAGATGAAAGGCAAGAAACACACTCCCGTAACCGCCTCTCTAGCCCTAAACTAGCATTGAGAAATGACAAAGACGATAGCCTGTATGTCTGACATCGCAAATAACATCAATGAGCGGGAAGCGTACGAGACCAGGAAGCTCAGCCGGGAAGCTTCTCGGTATGATTTTGAATGACGTTCCTGAATCATGTGAATGATGCCCGCGTCATGGGTCGAGTGTCAACAAGTGTGACTCCATGTTTAAAGTTTAACAAGATTTAACAAGTTTGCCACCCAGAGAATTAACTCTAGGTAGCAGGTGGACAAGGAAGCCCTTGGCTTATCGAGAGTCCGACCTTTTTATCTATGTGTATCCCGCCCGTCTGAGGTATGTGTCGATTTTATTTTTAAACATATTCACGCTACTAGCACCCACACAATCAGCAGGTAATCTGTTTCATTCATTTACAGTCCTTTGTGAAAATGAAAACTTTCTTATATCCAATCTACTCTGCTCCTTTTCTAATGCAAGATCATGTCCTCTAGTCCTTCTATCTTTCTTAACTGAGAAAAACATATTTTTATCAATATTTTCATAACCCTTCAATATTTTAAACACTTCTATCTGATCTCCTCTCAATCTCCTGGTCTCTAGTGTTGTTAAACCGCATTTTTTAGGCGTATTTCATATCTAAGATCCGTCAGATTTTGTATCATTTTAGTTGCTCTCTTTTGCACTCTTTCTAGCATATCTATGTCCTTCCTGCGATATGGCCTCCACGCTTGAATACAATATTCTAAATGAGGCCTAACTATTGTTTTGTACAGCGGTATTATTAGCTCTTTTTCCTTATACGTTATGTTTCGCCTAATTAATCCAAGGATTTGATTTCCCTTTGAAGCTGCAATTCCGCACTGCTCTGAAATCTTCATATCAGCACTAACGGTTAACCGTAAGTCCTTTTCTTTTACAGTAGTACTTAGTACAGTACCCCCCATTGTATATTCCACCTCTTCGTTCCCATGTCCTATGTGGAGGCATTTACATTTCCCAAAATTGAACATCATTTGCCACTTTTCAGACAATTTGATCAACCTGTAAAGATCATCTTGTAAATGCTGTCTATCTCCATCACTTTTAATCGTTCTAAACACTTTTGTATCATCCGCAAATTTCAACACCTTGCTTGTTATTTCATCATCCAAATCGTTGATGTATATTAAGAATAATATAGGACCTAATACTGATCCCTGTGGTACCCCACTCAATACAGATTTCCAGTTTGAAGCCTCCCCATGAACTACTACACGTTGTCTTCTGTCAATCAGCCATTGTTCTATCCAGTTTATTATACCATTTTATATGCCATGGGCCTTTAGTTTAAGCAGTAATCTTTGATGTGGTACTTTGTCAAAAGCTTTTTGAAAATCTAAGTAGACGATATCTACTGGTGATCCCTCATCTACCCACTTAGTGATGTCTTCCAAAAAACATAACATATTTGTTAAGCATGACCTCGCTTTAAAAAAACCATGTTGAGATGGGTTTATCAAGTTTTGTTTAACAAGAAAATCCACCATGTGATCTTTAATTAGTCTTTCTAATAATTTACAAATCACTGATGTTAAACTCACTGGTCTATAGTTCTCTGACTTGTTTCTCGAACCTTTTTTGAATAACGGTATAATGTTTGCTTCTTTCCATTCTAAAGGAACCACTCCCTCTTCTAATGACAAGTTGAAAACTGTTGCAAGTGGTATGCTAATTTGTTCTACAATTTCCAATAGTAGTTTGGGTGGAATACCATCCACTCCAGGTGATTTATTCTCCTTCATAGCCCTTATTTTCTTAGCTACCATTTCCGGGGTTACAATTAATTATCCTAAATAGTCTGAATCTGCCCCCTTGAACTTAGCCTCTGGTATTGGCAGTGAACTAATATCTTCCCTGGTAAACACTGAACTAAAGTACTCATTCAGGTCTTCTGCCATTATGAATCCCTTTGATATTATATTTCCAGCACTATCTTCTAGAGGACCGACCTTATCTTGAACTTTCTGTTTGCTTCGAACATACGCATAAAAACTCTTGCTGTCATGTTTTATATTACTAGCTAATTGTTGTTCATAGCTTCTCTTAGAATTTCTAATTTCAGCTGTAGCTTGGTTAAGTGCTTCTTTATAACTGTTGTAGTCTTCATCATTTCCAGTACATCTATATGACTTCCACATCATTTGTTTATACTTAATTTTTCTAATGGCTTCTTTCGATAAGTGTTTCTTTTTGGACCGTTTTCCTTGTTTTTTGAAGGGTACAAATTTATCGATTATGCACTTAATTTCACTCTTTAATATATTCCAGCATTCTGTTGCCGTCTTATTGTTCAGTGTCTTATTCCAGTCTATCTTTGCTAAATATTTCCTCATGTCCTTATACCTTCCTTTGTGGAAATTTCTCCTATACTTCTTTTTGCTATTCCTTTCTGATTTTACTTTGATGGTAAAATGTATCTGGTTGTGATCGCTACTCCCCAGTGGCTCACATATCTTGACATTGTCAACTAATTCATTCTGTGAGGACAAAACTATGTCTAACACATTCTCACCCCTGGTTGGTTCTAGCACATGTTGAGAAAGGAATGTATCTTGAACTAAAACTAAAAACTTGTGGTCCTCTCTCCCCATACTCTGTAGAGATTTCCATTGTATATGCCCATGGTTAAAATCCCCCATAATAATACAGTCCCGTTTGCTTACTTCCCTTATAGCGTTTTGTATTTTTTCATTCTCTTCTATGCTTATGTTTGGACTTCGGTAAACTAACCCAACTGTTAACGTTGAGTTTCCTGTAACTATGTTACACCAAACAGCTTCTTCGCAATCTGCTTCTCTTTCTAATTTTATTTCATAAGCCTGAATAGATTCTTTAATATATAAAATAACTCCACCTCCCTTTCTTCCTATTCTATCTTTTCTAAACATTACATATCCTGTCAGTCCCAATTCAGCATCTGATATATCGGTGGTGGTCCAGGATTCGGTTATACCTATTATATGAGGGTCAATATCTTCTACCATAATGTTTAGTTCATTTCTTTTGTTTACTATACTCCTTGCATTTAAACAAACACATTTATATCCAGCTTCAGAAGAGTTTTCCAGACTGTTATTTGCTGATTTATTTGTGCTGTCTTTATCTATGCCTCCATTTTCAGGCTTTTCTGTGAGTTGTTAATACAAATGTTGTGAATGTACATCAAGACGAATGTAGCGCATGTATGCTTCGCAGTTGAAAGTACCAGGTTTGCATGTAGCATTTCAGAATAGTTACAAGTTACGTAGTGCTTACACACTACTAGGTCACTAGTCACTAGCGAGCGACAAGCTAGCAGCAATGCCGTAACTTGCATAGGTGACTAGTTTACGATTCTGAGATGAATTCATGGGTTCTAGCAAAATATTAGAAGCAAGGAAATCGGAGGTTGATGTCAAAAGTCAGGATGTGTATTATACATGGTGATATAGAAATTCTATAAAAATGTTGCAAAAGTCAGGGTGCATATTATACATGGGGGGCGTATTATACACGAAAATTTACGGTAAATTAACTAATTATCCAGGAAATGGTATTGTGTTTCAAAAGGTGAAGCAGAGGGCGAAAAAGTAGGTGACACAAGTAGGACGGTACCTACTAAACAAGATGGACTGGACACCTGGGCAAGACAGACGACAAGGATCAAGATCATCAAGTACCCCAATACTAAGAGAGACGACAAGGATCAAGTGGCCCAATACTAAGAGAGACGACAAGGATCAAGTGGCCCAATACTAAGAGAGACGACAAGGATCAAGTGGCCCAATACTAAGAGAGACGACAAGGATCAAGTGGCCCAGTACTAATAGATAGTACAAGGATCAAGTGGCCCAATACTAAGAGAGACGACAAGGATCAAATGGCCCAATACTAAGAGAGACGACAAGGATCAAGTGGCCCAATACTAAGAGAGCCGACAAGGATCAAGTGGCCCAATACTAAGAGAGACGACAAGGATCAAGTGGCCCAAAACTAAGAGAGCCGACAATGATCAAGTGGCCCAATACTAAGAGAGCCGACAAGGATCAAGTGGCCCAATACTAAGAGAGACGACAAGGATCAAGTGGCCCAATACTAAGAGAGCCGACAAGGATCAAGTGGCCCAATATTAAGAAAGCCGACAAGGATCAAGTGGCCCAATACTAAGAGAGACGACAAGGATCAAGTGGCCCAATACTAAGAGAGACGACAAGGATCAAGTGGCCCAATACTGAGAGAGACGACAAGGATCAAGTGGCCCAGTACTAAGAGATAGTACAATGATCAAGTGGCCCAATACTAAGAGAGACGACAAGGATCAAGTGGCCCAATACTAAGAGAGCCGACAAGGATCAAGTGGCCCAATACTAAGAGAGACGACAAGGATCAAGTGGCCCAATACTAAGAGATACGACAAGGATCAATTGGCCCAATACTAAGAGAGACGACAAGGATCAAGTGGCCCAATACTAAGAGAGCCGACAAGGATCAAGTGTCCCAATACTAAGAGAGACGACAATGATCAAGTGGCCCAATACTAAGAGAGACAACAAGGATCAAGTGGCCCAACACTAAGAGAGACGACAAGGATCAAGTGGCCCAACACTAAGAGAGACGACAAGGATCAAGTGGCCCAATACTAAGAGAGACGACAAGGATCAAGTGGCCCAATACTAAGAGAGACGACAAGGATCAAGTGGTCCATACTAAGAGATAAGGATCAAGTAGCTCATACTAAGAGAAACGACAAGGATCAAGTGGCCCACACTACAACAGACGACAAGGATCAAGTGGCCAATATGGTGACAAATGACAAGGATCTAGTGGTCAATACGAAGACAGACAACAGGGATCAAGTGGCCAATATGAAGACAGATGACAAGGATCAAATGGCAAATGCGAAGACAGACGACAAGGATCAAGTGGCCAATACGAAGACAGACGACAAGGATCAAGTGGCCAATACGAAGACAGACGACAAGAATCAAGTGGCCAAAACGAAGACAGACGACAAGGATCAAGTGGCCAATACGAAGACAGACGACAAGGATCAAGTGGCCAAAACGAAGACAGACGACAAGGATCAAGTGGCCAATACGAAGACAGACGACAAGGATCAAGTGGCCAATACGAAGACAGACGACAAGGATCAAGTGGCCAATACGAAGACAGACGACAAGGATCAAGTGGCCCAATACTAAGAGAGACGACAAGGATCAAGTGGCCCAATACTAAGAGAGACGACAAGGATCAAGTGGCCCAATACTAAGAGAGACGACAAGGATCAAGTGGTCCATACTAAGAAATAAGGATCAAGTAGCTCATACTAAGAGAAACGACAAGGATCAAGTGGCCCACACTACAACAGACGACAAGGATCAAGTGGCCAATATGGTGACAAATGACAAGGATCTAGTGGTCAATACGAAGACAGCAACAGGGATCAAGTGGCCAATATGAAGACAGATGACAAGGATCAAATGGCAAATGCGAAGACAGACGACAAGGATCAAGTGGCCAATACGAAGACAGACGACAAGGATCAAGTGGCCAATACGAAGACAGACGACAAGGATCAAGTGGCCAAAACGAAGATAGGTGATGACGACCAAGCAACTGGTGTGGCCATGATAGAAGTCAGCGGTGTTGTTTGACATGCCACTAAAGAGAATGAACATGATCCTGTTCATAGACAAGTGGTTGCAGTATTTGGGAAATAAAGTCTGGCTTCGGTATAACATGAAACTGAAACTCATGTTTTGCTCAGTCTGTCAGGACCAACACAAGAACACCTTCACCAAGGGTAACAGCAACTTTCGAACCAGCACATTATCTAGGCATGTTAATTTGTTTGATCACCAAGAGGCTCTGAATGAGATTGCAATGCGCCAAAATTTTGAAACATCATTGACAAGAAAGGAGAAGGCTGCAGAGTTTCGGATGAAGGGCATGGTTAAGGAAGGGGTAGCTCTCAACAAGTTCGGAAGCATGGTAGACCTGCTGACTGCCCTTGAATGTCCACATGTTGGCAGCATGACGATAGGTGAAAATGCTCAAGACACCGCTCCAATTGCTGTCAATGATATGGTACATGCAATGGCTGGCTGCATTTGTTAGGACATAGAAATGAAACTGAAAACATCTCCAACAATAAGCATTCTGGCATTAAAGCACAGATCTTTCAGTCTCAAAGAAGCTGGTTCTGTAGGCAAAGGTGATGGATCCCACATCGTTTCTCCCGTCAACACATTTTTTGTATAATCTGAAAATCACTTCTGCCACTGGAAAAGCTATTGCTGGTGAAATCACCAGTTACTTAGAAACCAAGGACATGTCAATGGACAAAGTGTCTGGGTTTGGCACTGATGGTGCAAATGTGATGACTGGTGAAAATGAAGGTGCTACTGGATATCTCATGAGAAAAAATGGGCCAATAGGCCCTGAAGTTCTTTGGGCTATATTGTCAGTTTGTAAATATTACTGAAATGTTTTTTGGTGAATCGTAGTTACAGATCATTAATAGTAATAATCTCTATTTTATATAGCGCCATATCCATAACGTTCATAGCGCTTTACATAAAACTAAAATATCAATTGTAAAAATTTAACAAATTTAAATATAAAAATAAACAAATTAAGATAGTAATGCTGTGTAAACATCAGTAGATAAAAAGAAAACAAATATCGTGGTAAAATAAGTACTTAAAATGTTCTTTCGGCTGTTAAAAAGATAAAGATAAAAATATTAATAACTTAGAATAAAAATGTTTCTGTGGTCTTTCAAGCAGTGTACGCCGTAATGAAAAAGTGAATTTTTAAGGCTGCCTTGAAGGATTGCAGGGAGGTTTAGAAGTAACAGTAGTTGGTAGACCATTCCATATTGTAGCGGCAGCGTGAACGAATGCGCATTCACCATCTTTGGTTCGGGCTCTCACAACGACAAGATTGTTACCTTCAGCAGAACGAAGATGTTTGGCTGGTTTATAAATTGACACAAGTGACTGCATATATGGTGGCGAGAGTTTAGCATTTAACGCCTTGTATGTAAGTTCTGCTATTTTGTAGGTAATCCGTTGCTGGACAGGCAACCAGTGGAGTTGGCGCAGTAGTGGTAACGCACTGTCGCATCGCGCACACCGAGTTATTAGACGAACAGCAGCATTCTGCAGTCGCTGCAGCCTGCCGATGTTCTTGGCAGAAGTGCCAAACAGAAGCGATTTGCAATAATCTAAGCGTGATGTTATCATTGCATTTACAACACGTTCTTCTGTCGATTGTGGCAGGTAACGGTGAATTTGGCCGATGTTACGTAAATGCAGTGAACAGGTACTAATGGTACGAGAAACCTGCACCGTCATATCAAGATGTTTATCTAAGTAGACACCAAAATCTCTCACACATTCGGCGGCATAGACGACTTCAGATCCAACGCGCACATGCAGTCTAGCAACCAAATCAGATGCCGACCTGGGTACAACCGGTAGAACCTCGGTTTGTGTATTATTCATCAGCAAGTAGTTGAACGTCATCCATGATTTGATGTCATCGATGCACTGCTCTGCACAATGCACAGCGGTAGTAAGAGAAATTACATTCAAGTCAAAATGACATAACAATTGTAAGTCATCGGCATAATGGTGATACATCAAATTATGGATATGAATGATGTCTCCAATCAGCTGCACATATAAAGAAAACAGCAGTGGACCTAACACTGAACCTTGTGGTACACCAGTGTACAGAGTCGTTTCACTTGAAGTTGCGCTACAGACAACAACACTGTAAACCACACAGTAGTACTGAAGTTCAATGAAATTGTTGGAAAAGTTGAATTTGCATTATGCTTCTGTGATCAGGGTATTTAATTATTTACAAGGAAAAGTAGATTCCTCTAGTTACTCCAGGCTTTATGAGTTTACATAGCAGCAGAAACTGGGACAGTGTGACTGCTGCCTGGCTAAATGGTGCATTGAAGTTAGTTCTTCTGCCAACTATCCTTTTCACACAAGCCTATAGGTTTAGTGGCTGCCAGATGGGTGACAATCAGGATAAACAATGAAAAGGCAACAAAACAATATTATGAATCTGTAAGGCAAGCGTGCATCATGGATCAATTAAATATAAATAAGCTATCTGATCCTAACCCTAATTATTACACAATTGAAGATATACTCTCCCGACTGTATGACAATCATTTTCCTGCAAAAATTGTTAGATACAATAATTACAAACACACAAAAATGGGCCAAGTGGCCCTGAAGTCCTTTGGACTAATACGTCTATGTGACCCCGGCTGATCAAATGAGTGATAAGTCGGAAAAATTTTAACATTGTTTTCTTACATCCTTGTAAAGGTTTGGTAGGGTGTTTTACACGGTTTCAAAAAATATGACTGCTACAAAAATTGGCAAAGTTATGGAGCATTGAACACGGTAGGGATCAAAAAGTGAAAATGAAGAAAACGGCTGTTGAAGTTTTATATTATATATGCAAATGGATTGCATGGAAATATTACATGCACAACATTCAAATGTGGCACACAGTATGTAATACGTATGTTATGTTGCAATGATACACTGGAAGTACAAATGTGCTGCTACAAAGACTTATCAAGTTATGCCAGATTGTCTTTATGTGTAAAACTAAGAGGAAAGATTATTTGAGAGCAAAAGTTTAAAACCTACAGGCAACCGTCCAGTTTAACAGGGGTCTAGTGGCTTAATGCTGTCTGTTGACACAAGCTACTGCCAGTGACCAATTACAGATTAGTCGCAGTTTCCATCAAACAATAGCAGGCAGATAATCTTAGCTCCACAGCTGGGTGTAATACACAACAAGTGATAAATATATGATACACTGAAAGTACAAATGTGCTGCTACAAAACTGTATAAAGTTATGCCAGATTATGTCTTTATGTATAAAATTAAGAGGACAGATTATTTGAGAGCAAAAGGTAGTCTAAAGAAAATAAAAAATGGGTCAGCTGGACGGTGATAGATCGTTTGAACTTGAAGCCTTTGTCAAACTTTTGTCTCGACTTCACCGAAGGCGATGTCCTACTGTCAGAACTTCGTAGGTGTTACTCACCTAACTTACCGGTCTTTGTCAGTAAGAATAATGGGATGGTAATTTACACCAACGTTGTTTCCTGTAAAAGTTAGTTTGTGGGATATATTAGCATTTATCGTGCCAATTCAAAAATGCTATATTATAATAGTTGTTTGTCAAAATGTAAACAAACTCAAAGACAGTTGCAGCTTAGCCTTGGCCTGTTCTGAAATATTTTAATTACATAATGATATATTTCACATAAATATATAGGGAGCTAATGGAGAGACCCATCATAATCCATAGCACTACAAAATGAGGTATCTGAAATTCACACTTCACTTCAATGTCCAATAGTTTCCTATCACAAACCTCGTGTACAATATACCAAAGCTATATATTTCCAACACCACAACATACGTATTATCATTGGATAGGTAATTGAATAATCTTTCAGATGAACGCAGCTTGTAGCAGCAGAAAATGAAGCATACAAAAGTTACACCACAAAGAATGACATGCATTCTCAAAATGTGATTCATTATAAAAATTACCATTTATCAAGCTCAGTATGGTCAACATATTTCATTGCAACAACATACTAAAAGGTATCATCACGTAGATAATCCAATGCTCTTCAAAATAACACTTACTTGTAATTATAGAAAATGATAAAACTACCATGCATAATTTTTTGGGAATCTAGGTCAAGCTTCTAAGGAAACAGATACTGTACAGAAATAACATGCTGAGTGCTAATGGGTTAACAGGGGTCCAGTGCATCTTTCTGTTGACACAAGCCTCTGCCAGTGACCAATTACAGAGTAGTCACAGTTTCCATCAAACAATAGCAGCCAGAGAATCTTAGCTGCAGTGGGGTGGGATGTTGTTAGAAAAGGGTTTAACTTTTTGGGAGGCCCTGAGATGCCCTTATAATGATTCAATCAAATACAAATGTCTTGTGTACAGTGACACTACCCTAAGAGACGTCTATACAAAATTACAGAAAAACTTACTGAACAGTGTTTGAAATAACAGAAAAGACAACCTCTGTTCCATGCAAGACACAGACTCCGCATGTGACAGTTGTTGTTGGAAAAGGGTTTCCCATAATAGCTGCTGCTGCAGAGGAGAATTTAGTTAGCAAATTTTGGATTTTAGGGGACCTTTGATGCCCTTAGAATGATTCAATCAAATACATATTTCTTGTGTACAGTGGCACTACCACATGAAATGTCTATGCAAAATTAGAGAAAAGGTTACTTTGGAGTTTTTGAAAAAATAGAAAAAATGTGAAATTTTACCAGTTTTGGGGTCCTTTTTGGGGGGTCATTAGGTGCCCTTAGAGTGATTCAATCAAATACAGATTCCTTGTGTACATTGACACTACCACATGAAATGTCTATGCCAAATTAGAGAAAAAGTTGCTGAACATTAAAAAAAAATAGGCAAAATGTTTTTACTTTTACCAGTTTTGGGGTCCTTCATGCCCATGGAGCCCTTAGAATGATTCAATCAAATACAGATTTATCGTGCATAGTGCCAGTGCCCTAAGATATGTCTATGTAAAATTAGAGAAAAAGTTGTCAAATTAATAAATCATCTTTAAGGATTCTACAGGAAGAAAACGATTCACTTTATTTATAATATACAGAGCAAGTTTTTTCTGCAGACATTTATGTATTCATGCCAGTCAAGTTTATCATCAATAAGAAGGCCTAGGAAGTTTACACAATGGGTAGGCTGAATTATCTGATCTGACATTTTTAATGTTATTTGTTCACTAAGTAGATGTTGTGACCTAGAAAACAACATATATTTTGATTTGGATACATTTAACGAGAGCTTATTAGCATGAAACCAGTCTTCGAGTTCTTTCTTTATGTCATTGTAAAGTTTAGTAATATGATTTCCATTCATAGATACCATGGTGTCATCAGCAAATAATATTGCTTTACTTTGTTTCAGACAAAAGGGGAGATCATTTATGTTTAAGATCAATAAAAGTGGACCAAGGATAGAGCCCTGCAGCACACCGAATGTGATATTTTGTGGAAGCTAAGCACTGTTGCTACAAGTTACATATAGTGTTCTATTTGTAAGATAGCTCCTGAACCAATTAAAAGGGGTCCCCCTTATTCCATAGTAATCTAACTTATGTAATAACATCTGATGGTCTATGGTATCGAACGCCTTACTTTTAAATGCTACTTGGTAATAAACAGTCTGAATCTGAATAAAAAGGACACAATTTGAGAAACGTTCTTGCGATTTACCATATTATATTATAATCATCTAAAGGTGATGATGAAAGAGTCTTCAGATTATACCACTGGATGCTTCCCAGAGAAGTCGAGATGGTGTTCGACTGAACAGGTCTGCCAGGGAGTAAAATGTAAAGTGCTTTGAGCAGTTTAGGACAGGATAACTGCGTGGCAACAAGACCTAGAGTTAGGGAAAGAAAAACATCACCACAACCAAGTACCAGTGGTCAAGTGGAAACCACACCTCAGCACAATGAAACAGTCATGATTACCAACTTGTATCAATCACGATTACTACATTTACAAGTAGTGTCTTGTTGTTTTATATTTTCCCTATATTCAAGAGTAAAGGTTAAAACATACCTACGTAACCCACCCCACCACCTCACCATCATTTTACCCAGGGGAAACACAGTCAAATACTGGTAATTTCAAATAGGAGGGAGCAACCTTAAAATGTAATTACACTTCAATTTAAAAAATCTCATGATGAACACGCCTTAAACATTGCGTATCGTATCAGGCTTTTTCAAATATAATGACCCCTCCCTGCAGGAGGACATGGATCAAGGATAATGACTGCTCCCTGGACTGACCTGGTTGAGCTGACCGTCGACGTACAGCATGATACTGTCCCGCTGCTGTTCGATGGCCTCCAACTTATCTCTCACCCGAACCTTTGCCTGCTCGATGTGACGCTTCTTTACCAGCGCCATCTTGTGGCTGAAGCATCTAAACACAAAACTTTACAGGTCAAAGTCGAATCATATCAAAACCTGTCACGCACCATCGGTGGAACAGTGAATAGCATTTAGTGGATGCGCCAAATCATGATGTCACTGGCATGTGTAGATATGTAATGGAATAATGTATCTTTTCAACAAATTAGACGTAAATTTCTATGTACATCAGGGTTAGGGTAAAGTACTTCAATACATTTTCAGCACTCGTACTTGGAGTTTTTTATTACAAGTATATCTAAAACTCAGCTTCTGAATCAAAGAAATACGAGAAACCAACATATGAGCTGGCATATACAAATACATATTGAGGACAACATGCATTCAATGCATCGCAGCCGGGTGAAGATGAGAGAGACTCTAGGCGCTTACTGTTCAAGCACCGGGGTCTCTCAATATGTCAGCTGTTGGGAATGCCAAGTTTTCACTAGAATCTCCCACTTTAAACAATTATATATTTTGAGAAAACCACAGGCGTCATACTGTTGATTGTAGTTGGAAATCATTGGATTGTATTTCATTAAAACATGAAGTTAAACTACCCATTGTTTAACAATTAATAAAGGTAGAGCTGCTGATCAGTAACCGAATACAATATATTAAAAACAAGTACCAAGTAAATTAAATTCTTAATGGGAAACAAAAGGCATCTTTTTGGGCCAATGCATCTAAGAGTTAATAAAAACTAACCATTAGCAACTATAGTCATGAATATAATGTTAGCACATTACTAGAATAACCTAATTGAAGACACATACTTCAATTTACACGAACACCGCCGGACAGCACCATTGTGATAGAAAGCCCGATGTCACCAATTCCTACAATTTGCCAAACTGAGAATATTACTCTAGTCTGCATCACCGAATTTGTTTTGACACTGTTACTACTACAAGTAATACATCCGCTTATATGGTATTATATTAATTTATAACAATGAATTGGTAATTTGTTATAAGTGTAACTGTAAATCAAAGGGAATACAAAAAAACAACATATGAGCTGGCATATTCACATGTCGCAGAAATAGGGGCATTCAACTGGAGCGTCCAGGTTAACAAAGTTCTAGGTGCTTATTGGTGAAGTAATGAGGGCGTGTCTCAATATGTCAGCCACTGGGATCTGTCTGATTTCATCATAATGTCTCACTTTGAAAATAAATTCTGAGTAAACCACAGCCCAGGCATTATATTGTTCATTGCAGTTGCAAATGGTTAGATTGTATTATTGCTTTTAGAAGCATAGGCCCACGCACCATTGCATTTGGTTTCCCTTTAAATTATACCTTAGGATACCTTAGGACTGTTCTGATCGCAGGATCCTCTCGGTTCCTCAATGATCAGATCTTCTTCTTCGGGGTCTAGTATTCTTATGTTTAGTTTTGCTCTTTGGTTGAACAGTTTAAGGGAGTGTACTCTGTTACTGGATCGTGATGCCACATCCTCCCACTTAGGAAGGTTTGGTGCAGATTTGTTGTCGTATATGTAATGCATTATTTTATACACTTCAATCATGTCTCCTCTTAACCTACGATATGTTAATGTGGGTAACTTAAGTAATTTTAGTCTTTCAGTATATGATAAGTCCCTCATACCAGGTAGTTCTTTTGTGGCTCTTCTCTGGACATTTTCTATGGCTATTTTATGTTTCGTCTTAAATGGATACCATATTGCTATTGCATAATCTAGGTGGGATCTAACCATAGTCTTGTATAGTGGCAAGAAAGTGTATGTATCTAAGAATTGAAAAGTTCTTCTGATTACTTTTGTCATTCTGGTTGCTTTATTAACCACTTGGTTGATGTGATCATCAAAAGAAAGTTTTGAGTCAATAATTACTCCTAAATCTTTTTGTTTGTCTGTGGTGACAAGAGCATGTTTGACATTATTTGTTGCCATAAAATATTTACTTTCACCAATATTATTTTTCCCAATTTCCATGTGTACACATTTATCAGGATGGAATTTTAACAACCACTTGTCGCTCCATTGTTCTAGTATGCTTAAATCATGTTGAAGTACATCCTGATCATCTATATGTGTTATTGTTCTAAATATCTTTATGTCATCAGCAAATATAAATGTATTTGAATTTGTTAGATCTGTGAGGTCATTAACATATAGAACAAAAAGTAAGGGTCCTAGAACGGAACCCTAGGGTATCCCTGATATTACCTCTTTCCAGTTAGACTCATCTCCATTTACTGAAACTTTTTGTTTTCTATCTGTGATGATTGATTCTATCCAGTTAATCAGTTCTTCTGAAATGTTGAAGCTTTTTAATTTGATAATTAATCTTTTGTGTGGCACGGTGTCAAAGGCTTTTTTGAAATCCATATATATAACATCAGTATGGTTGCCCTTATCCATTTCTTTAGTCCAGTCATCTATTATGTATGTGTATATAAACTGCAATTAAAGGCGAGAGAGAAAACTACCACTGTAGTATGCCATGCAAAATCCAGAGCCGCGTGGTCTTATTTGGGACCTTACCAAGTTGCAAGCAACGTACAAATTTTTGCATGAATTAACAGCACGCTACCCGCTGACTAAATCCACGGATATTTCCCGTTAATGTACGTTATGACACAAACATCATACAAATAATGTGTCATTTGGAAAATTTACCTAAAATGTTTAAAAAAAAGAAATCTTCCGCTGATTCAACTCTTCCAATATCACGAATCGATAACAATGCCAAAATAATGGTTCAGTTAAACTTGGTATTGCCATTTTGAAAATGATCGAAATATTTAAGAAAGTAATTATGCTTCATAAATATATTTTATTTATATATAAATGTTCTTGTGTGAGTGCGTTCAATGACTAAGTATATGTTTCTGTTGGGATTATTAGATTATACAACCTAATAACATTGAATAACCGTTATTACGAAATATAATTTTTTTTTTGGAAATCTGGGGTAAGACCACATTTAAATTTGACATAGGCGGCCAGTATAACGTATCCTTCATTTCCTGCTAAATTTAGCGAAAAATTTTCTTGACAATTTCACACCATATTTATTCTCCATTCACACAAGTGCTGTGGAAAACTCGTAAAATTCTCATACCTCAGTTTTCAGAAAAATCCACCCAAACCTGACACCCCTCAATTTCGCCCCAATCTGATGACGGATTTTGAAATATTGGTGCGTTCTGCAAAATAGCCACTGTGCGAATACGCGAGCGACTAGCGTATGTTTATTGCTACCTCGTGAAAGATCTAATGTAGTAGTACATTCAGTATTCACTGGACTGACATGTGCCATGCCAAAGTGCTCGAAAAAAAACTCACACATGACACGAAAACGGTGTTTTCAAGGGCACTCTTTCGGTCTTCACGAAAGTTAGATTTATATCAAGCTATACATATGACTAGATTAACCACAAAGGGAAATTTACACTGTCTCAATAACAATTCAAATATGCGTCATCAAACTGTGCACACCTCCAAGCTAAACACCGCCTTGAGTTGGTTTAAACATGCTTATTCGGTACTTTATATTACATACAACGTTTGCCTGATATGAATGGTACTGAGCACAGCATACAGGCCAACACAGTATCTTACCGATATGGGAATAAAATATATAGAATATTAACGAAATATATTTTGTTTGTAATTTTTCATAAAATGCTGTATTTTTTGGCAAAAAATACACAAAATCATTATTTTAAGCAACATTTTATTGGACATACACGTTGCAAATCTTCACGAATTTTGGTATAATGTAATGCCCACAAACTATGCTGAATAATATGATGCAATCATGAACTATATGTCAATCGTGTACGACAAAAGCACAAGCCAGGCATTTCAACAATATTCACAATATTGGAAGGCACAGAGGCGTCTTTTGATGGTAACTACAATGATATTGTAGATAATGGACTAAATTGCTGGGTGTAAATTGAGATATATACATAGTACATTATGAAACCAAAACTGGGATGCCCAGTGGAACGTGTATCTTGCGTCACACAAATTGTCATCCTAACTCCCCTTAAAATACTCATACTTTTACACAGGCGCAGATCTCTGCTTGATACAGTGTCCAAACATCGCCACACGTCAATTACTTGGCCACTGTGTATTTCGCTGATGTACACACATTATTGGAAACAAGAGATACTACTGGCAAAATAGTTAATTTCAGAAAGAAACAAACGTTTGATAAGGACATCCAAGACACGTGATAAAGGTTGCTGACAGTTGTGGCACCCAGTATCTCTCCAAGCACATCAACGAGTCCATTGTCCTAATCATGTTTTATTCAAACATCGCCAAATTCTTACAAGGGTACTAACAAACATTTATGATGTTAAATATACGGATATAACGTACACAATACCTGTGATAAAAGCAGCTTCTTGTCAGAGTAGTTGACGTCAGCCTACAGTTAGTTTAATCTGCCTTGCCTTGTGCAAACTTCGGTATGATTCGGTTATATTACAGCTGAAAAGTACACGATCATTGAAAATGATAGCATGCCAGTCCATGTACACAACTTCAACATATGACACTTCTCTTAGGTGACCAGTTTTATTTTTTATGGCTAAAAATGAACTAATTCGGATCATTGCGGTCGCTGCATATTTGGAGAGTCACACACTGTTATGATATTCTCTGTTACATTCCGGGTATATTTATGTAGATTCTCAATTGTTCTTGTTGTGTCAGTTAGTGTACGGATGTTGCTATAAAAAATAGGTGCTATATGCCTGATTAGTAGAAGTGTGTGGACATCTTGCTTCCTATGGTGGCCAACATTTCAATGAAATTAGGGCCGCGTTAGGGGGGGGGATGGAATCAAAATGTTGCCTGCTTGCCCATTATTGCTTATTGTGCGATCCAAGTATGATATATATAAGTGCCATATAATTAGGAAGGACAAGTTGGAACAGCAGAAACACCCACGTTAGTATTGGGGTTAAGAAACACGCATTTATAGATGTCGTTTACAAAAATATAAATGATATAACTAAGGCGAAATTCATCCTACTGGAAATATGTCAATATTGTTGCACATGATGTAGATTTAAAAGAAACTCCACACCCTGACACATATACACTTATTACACAAGCTTTCGTGGTACTCAGTATCGTAGAACATGCTTGGAATGTACTTTTTAACTTTCACACCACCAAAATTATCACTTTATTTTCCATGCATAGCACCTAATAACTGGCTTATTAATTACTTTTAAAACTTCTTTTAGGTGTAATACTAACGGTATGCAATAGCTGCACGGTATTCCGGTCTACACCAGCTTCCAAATACAGCCGAAACACCATCACCCGTCGCTCAAATCACATTTTTGCAGTTTTTGTGATAAAACGGGCGTATTTCTAATTTGATCTCCTGAATCTTGCAAATCTTCACGAAAGTTAGATTTATATCAAGCTATACATATGACTAGATTAACCACAAAGGGAAATTTACACTGTCTCAATAACAATTCAAATATGCGTCATCAAACTGTGCACACCTCCAAGCTAAACACCGCCTTGAGTTGGTTTAAACATGCTTATTCGGTACTTTATATTACATACAACGTTTGCCTGATATGAATGGTACTGAGCACAGCATACCGGCCAACACAGTATCTTACCGATATGGGAATACAATATATAGAATATTAACGAAATATATTTTGTTTGTAATTTTTCATAAAATATGGTATTTTTTTGCAAAAAATACACAAAATCATTATTTTAAGCAGCATTTTATTGGACATACACGTTGCAAATCTTCAAGAATTTTTGTATAATGTAATGCCCACAAACTATGCTGAATAATATGATGCAATCATGAACTATATGTCAATCGTGTGCGACACCAGTAGGTGTCAAAAGCACAAGCCAGGCATTTCAAAAAAATTCACAATATTGGAAGGCACAGAGGCGTCTTTTGATGGTAACTACAATTATATTGTAGATAATGGACTGAATTGCTGGGTGTAAATTGAGATATATACATAGTACATTATGAAACCAAAACTGGGATGCCCAGTGGAACGTATATCTTGCGTCACACAAATTGTCATCCTAACTCCCCTTAAAATACCCATACTTTTACACAGGCGCAGATCTCTGCTTGATACAGTGTCCAAACATCGCCACACGTCAATTACTTGGCCACTATATATTTCGCTGATGTACACACATTATTGGAAACAAGAGATACTACTGGGAAAATAGTTAATTTCAGAAAGAAACAAACGTTTGATAAGGACATCCAAGACACGTGATAAAGGTTGCTGACAGTTGTGGCACCCAGTATCTCTCCAAGCACATCAACGAGTCCATTGTCCTAATCATGTTTTATTCAAACAACGCCAAATTCTTTCAAGGGTACTAACAAACATTTCTGATGTTAAATATACGGATATAACGTACACAATACCTGTGATAAAAGCAGCTTCTTGTCAGAGTAGTTGACGTCAGCCTACAGTTAGTTTAATCTGCCTTGACTTGTGCAAACTTCGGTATGATTCGGTTATATTACAGCTGAAAAGTACATGATCGTTGACAATGATAGCATGCCAGTCCATGTACACAACTTCAACATATGACACTTCTCTTAGGTGACCAGGTTTATTTTTTATGGCTAAAAATGAACTAATTCGGATCATTGCGGTCGCTGCATATTTGGAGAGTCACACACTGTTATGATATTCTCTGTTACATTCCGGGTATATTTATGTAGATTCTCAATTGTTCTTGTTGTGTCAGTTAGTGTACGGATGTTGCTATAAAAAATAGGTGCTATATGCCTGATTAGTAGAAGTGTGTGGACAACTTGCTTCCTATGGTGGCCAACATTTCACTAAAATTAGGGCCGCGTTAGGGGGGGGGATGGAATCTAAATGTTGCTTGCTTGCCCATTATTGCTTATTGTGCGATCCAAGTATGATATATATAAGTGCCATATAATTAGGAAGGACAAGTTGGAACAGCAGAAACACTCATGTTAGTATTGGAGTTAAGAAACACGCATTTATAGATGTCGCTTACAAAAATATAAATGATATAACTAAGGCGAAATTCATCCTACTGGAAATATGTCAATATTGTTGCACATGTTGTAGATTTAAAAGAAACTCCACATCCTGACACATATACACTTATTACACAAGCTTTCGTGGTACTCAGTATCGTAGAACATGCTTGGAATGTACTTTTTAACTTTCACACCACCAAAATTATCACTTTATTTTCCATGCATATCACCTAATAACTGGCATATTAATTACTTTTAAAACTTCTTTTAGGTGTAATACTAACGGTATGCAATAGCTGCACGGTATTCCGGTCTACACCAGCTTCCAAATACAGCCGAAACACCATCACCCGTCGCTCAAATCACATTTTGGCAGTTTTTGTGATAACACGGGCGTATTTCTAATTTGATCTCCTGAATCTTGCAAATCTTCACGAAAGTTAGATTTATATCAAGCTATACATATGACTAGATTAACCACAAAGGGAAATTTACACTGTCTCAATAACAATTCAAATATGCGTCATCAAACTGTGCACACCTCCAAGCTAAACACCGCCTTGAGTTGGTTTAAACATGCTTATTCGGTACTTTATATTACATACAACGTTTGCCTGATATGAATGGTACTGAGCACAGCATACAGGCCAACACAGTATCTTACCGATATGGGAATAAAATATATAGAATATTAACGAAATATATTTTGTTTGTAATTTTTCATAAAATATGGTATTTTTTTGCAAAAAATACACAAAATCATTATTTTAAGCAACATTTTATTGGACATACACGTTGGAAATCTTCACGAATTTTGGTATAATGTAATGCCCACAAACTATGCTGAATAATATGATGCAATCATGAACTATATGTCAATCGTGTACGACACCAGTAGGTGTCAAAAGCACAAGCCAGGCATTTCAACAAAATTCACAATATTGGAAGGCACAGAGGCGTCTTTTGATGGTAACTACAATTATATTGTAGATAATGAACTGAATTGCTGGGTGTAAATTGAGATATATACATAGTACATTATGAAACCAAAACTGGGATGCCCAGTGGAACGTATATCTTGCGTCACACAAATTGTCATCCTAACTCCCCTTAAAATACCCATACCTTTACACAGTCGCAGATCTCTGCTTGATACAGAGTGTCCAAACATCGCCACACGTCAATTACTTGGCCACTATATATTTCGCTGATGTACACACATTATTGGAAACAAGAGATACTACTGGGAAAATAGTTAATTTCAGAAAGAAACAAACGTTTGATAAGGACATCCAAGACACGTGATAAAGGTTGCTGACAGTTGTGGCACCCAGTATCTCTCCAAGCACATCAACGAGTCCATTGTCCTAATCATGTTTTATTCAAACAACGCCAAATTCTTTCAAGGGTACTAACAAACATTTCTGATGTTAAATATACGGATATAACGTACACAGTACCAGTGATAAAAGCAGCTTCTTGTCAGAGTAGTTGACGTCAGCCTACAGTTAGTTTAATCTGCCTTGCCTTGTGCAAACTTCGGTATGATTCGGTTATATTACAGCTGAAAAGTACATGATCGTTGACAATGATAGCATGCCAGTCCATGTACACAACTTCAACATATGACACTTCTCTTAGGTGACCAGTTTTATTTTTTATGGCTAAAAATGGACTAATTCGGATCATTGCGGTCGCTTCATATTTGGAGAGTCACACACTGTTATGATATTCTCTGTTACATTCCGGGTATATTTATGTAGATTCTCAATTGTTCTTGTTGTGTCAGTTAGTGTACGGATGGTGCTATAAAAAATAGGTGCTATATGCCTGATTAGTAGAAGTGTGTGGACAACTTGCTTCCTATGGTGGCCAACATTTCACTAAAATTAGGGCCGCGTTAGGGGGGGGATGGAATCTAAATGTTGCTTGCTTGCCCATTATTGCTTATTTTGCGATCCAAGTATGATATATATAAGTGCCATATAATTAGGAAGGACAAGTTGGAACAGCAGAAACACTCATGTTAGTATTGGAGTTAAGAAACACGCATTTATAGATGTCGCTTACAAAAATATAAATGATATAACTAAGGCGAAATTCATCCTACTGGAAATATGTCAATATTGTTGCACATGTTGTAGATTTAAAAGAAACTCCACATCCTGACACATATACACTTATTACACAAGCTTTCGTGGTACTCAGTATCGTAGAACATGCTTGGAATGTACTTTTTAACTTTCACACCACCAAAATTATCACTTTATTTTCCATGCATATCACCTAATAACTGGCTTATTAATTACTTTTAAAACTTCTTTTAGGTGTAATACTAACGGTATGCAATAGCTGCACGGTATTCCGGTCTACACCAGCTTCCAAATACAGCCGAAACACCATCACCCGTCGCTCAAATCACATTTTGGCAGTTTTTGTGATAACACGGGCGTATTTCTAATTTGATCTCCTGAATCTTGCAAATCTTCACGAAAGTTAGATTTATATCAAGCTATACATATGACTAGATTAACCACAAAGGGAAATTTACACTGTCTCAATAACAATTCAAATATGCGTCATCAAACTGTGCACACCTCCAAGCTAAACACCGCCTTGAGTTGGTTTAAACATGCTTATTCGGTACTTTATATTACATACAACGTTTGCCTGATATGAATGGTACTGAGCACAGCATACAGGTCAACACAGTATCTTACCGATATGGGAATAAAGTATATAGAATATTAACGAAATATATTTTGTTTGTAATTTTTCATAAAATGCTGTATTTTTTGGCCAAAAATACACAAAATCATTATTTTAAGCAGCATTTTATTGGACATACACGTTGCAAATCTTCACGAATTTTTTTATAATGTAATGCCCACAAACTATGCTGAATAATATGATGCAATCATGAACTATATGTCAATCGTGTACGACACCAGTAGGTGTCAAAAGCACAAGCCAGGCATTTCAACAATATTCACAATATTGGAAGGCACAGAGGCGTCTTTTGATGGTAACTACAATTATATTGTAGATAATGGACTAAATTGCTGGGTGTAAATTGAGATATATACATAGTACATTATGAAACCAAAACTGGGATGCCCAGTGGAACGTATATCTTGCGTCACACAAATTGTCATCCTAACTCCCCTTAAAATCCCCATACTTTTACACAGGCGCAGATCTCTGCTTGATACAGAGTGTCCAAACATCGCCACACGTCAATTACTTGGCCACTATATATTTCGCTGATGTACAGTACGATATTTCGGTAATGGCGGACGAATCCTTAATGTGGTCTTACCCCATCTGTCGGCACCATGTGGCGCCACCGTATTAAAAGCCACTGGCTATTCGCAGAGCTCGGCTCTGCGAATAGGATTTGTTATTCGCAGGGCTAGTCTCACTTAAGGGGTCACCACTCTGTTGGACTTCCTGTTTGATTACAGAACGTTGTGCTGGATTACAAATTGACCAACAGCGAAGTGCTGATTTTTCTGGTGGCCTTTGATTGAGGAATTCACACCCTAAGGTGACATTTTGTTGATGTTTACCTTTGTAAATAGGGCACAAGGTAAAAAAATCAATATACATTTGAATGTAACGTAACAACGGCCTGTATTGAATTTTCTTATAAAACACTTATTGGACTTTCTGGAAAACTGTATCCGGAGTTCATAGTGCAACCTGAGAACGTTGTGCTGGATTACAAATTGTCCAACAGCGAAGTGCTGATTTGTCTGGTGCCTTGCCAAGTTTGATGGCACTTTTGAAATGTGCATAAAACACAAACACCTGGAGGGATTACAAAAATTAAAATTGCAGAGTGCTTGTAACATTGGTGCCTACAAAGTGTGTTGTTTTCAACATTTTTCTCCGAAATCACCATGCCTATTTAAGTAGAGAGCCTGGCAACGAAAGCACGCTATAATCATTGCACAATGTCGGAGGACGCGTTTTACTTCAAATATGGCAAAACTACAATTGAATGGGACAAACCGTTTTTGGATATTACAGACTTCTCATCAGTCTGCAAGTCAAAATCACAGTGACGGAACACATGTCTTATAAGTGGGGTGGGGTGCGTATGCCAGTAGTTAAGCCTCAATTTGAAAATCTGAATGAAAATGAACCAACAACATTGCAGCAGGGTGATTCATCAATCGTTTTTTGTTTACTTCAGCTAATTAAACACAAGTGAATATGTTGTCATTGACCCTAATGAAGTCTGAGGACAGTGATTAGCTGGAGCCTCTTATCAGATCTGTTTACTGACTGGACCTTCTGGCCAATTAAGCAAGTGGCATTGTTTTCTGAATTTCTGCTAATTAAGCAGTGTAATATTATGTAATTGAACTGCTTGAGACGTCTGGCCTTTGAGGAATTCACACGCTAATGTGACTTTTTGTTGATGTTTACCTTTGTAAATAGGGCACAAGATAAAAAAATCAATATACATTTGAATGTAACGTAACAACTGCCTGTATTGAATTTTCTTATAAAACACTTATTGGACTTTCTGGAAAACTGTATCCGGAGTTCATAGTGCCATCTGAGAACGTTGTGCTGGATTACAAATTGTCCAACAGCGAAGTGCTGATTTTTCTGGTGGCTTGCCAAGTTTGGTGGCACCTTTGAAATGTGTATAAAAGTGTGCTTGTAACATTGATGCCTATAAAGTGTGTTGTTTTCAACATTTTTCTCCAAAATCACCATGCCTATTTGGGGTCAGCACACTGTTGGACTTCCTGCTTGATTATAGACGAAAAAAAGTGCATTATATTTTTGAGAAATGATTTTTTTACAATGTTCACTTGCTCTGACATAAGTGGATTTGAGTAGTCAGATTTCTAGGTGTGATTTTTGCAGCTGTTGACAGTAAAATGGTGTCTTTTTAGCTGATTTTACTAAGCGGAATATTATCTGACAGCAATTTGACTAGTTGACAATTTAGCCGAATTACTGCCTGCATGCATTTGTAAATATTGACGGGTGTCATACATACAGGCATTTTGCAAGAGCTAGAGATATTAGATTTTGACTAAAATCGACCAGCATTTCAAAGTGATGATAGTAACAGCAGGTGGGAAGTTTGAGAAAGTTTATAGGTCACGTTTTCTTATAATCACACAAAACATTAACATGGTCGTCAATGGGAAAATTGACAGTGTGCTGAGCCTTTAACCGACTCTCTCCTGGCTGTGTGACTTCGCCAGGAATATAGTCTGGGGTAAGACCACATTAAGGATTCGTCCGCCATTACCGACCGAAAAAGTGCCCTTGAAAACACCGTTTTGGTGTCATGTTTGAATTTTTTTCGAGCACTTTGGCATAGCACATGTCAGTCCAGTGAATACTAAATGTACTACTGCATTAGATCTTTCACGAGGTAACAATACACATACGCTAGTCGCTTGCGTATTCGCACAGTGGCTATTTTGCAGAACGCACCAATATTTCAAAATCCGTGATCAGATTGGGGCGAAATTGAGAGGTGTCAGGTTTGGATGGATTTTTCTGAAAACTGAGGTATGAGAATTTTACGAGTTTTCCACAGCACTTGTGTTAATGGAGGATAAATATATTGTGAAATTTTCAAGAAAATTGTTCGTCAAATTTAGCAGGAAATGAAGGAAACGTTATAATGGCCGCTTATGTAAAATTTAAATGTGGTCTTACCCCAATCTGGGTCATTCTAGCAAGCCAGGGTTGTTTGCCATGCAAACCTATAGCCATAGCTGGCAGGTCTTGTTGTATAACGTAGTTAATAATATAGTGATCTGTACCCTGATTTTTTTATAAGTGCTGGAATGATGCGAGAGGGGGCGCGTGTGGCTGGACCGATTAAACATGTGACTTAACGTTACTTGCTTGTCTCATATACATCCTTTTGGCAAGGTATAACATGGTGACAGAATTGGGACGTACATCAAATACTGCAGACAATGTCTGTCTAAGAGTATATTGTACGGAAGAAATGTGAGAACGTTGCGAAGCCAGTACTAGCAGAGCCTGCGTAATAGTACAACACAGCCAGCCGACTCGATAAAAAGACAAGATGACGGAAGCATCCGTCAAACCACCAGACACTTTAGAAGTGACGATGACTAGCAACCCAGCGTACTCGTGGGAAAAATGGAAGAGGAGATTCCAGATCTACCTCCAAGCCACAGGGTCAACCGACAAGCCAGGAGAACAAAAAGTAGGGCTAATACTTCATCATATTGGTGAAAACGGAATCGAAATTTTCAAACATTTCACGTTTTTGCCTGACGAGAACAAGCACAATTATGACACTGTTGTTACGAAATATGACCAATATTTCACGAAACGTGACCCGCAGTTAATGTTGCGAGAAAAGTACTGGTATCATTTGAAACGTGAACCAGGACAGACAATTGATTCGTGGGTAAAAACTGTGCGCGAGAGAGCAAATGAGTGCAAGTTCCCTCCTGAATTTCACGAGCAGGCAGTGAGAGACAAAATAACATTTGCGTGCACTGAAGACAGCGCCAAACTAAAACTGTATGATGCAGGCGCAGACTTATCGTTGGACAAAGCCGTCCAAATACTCTCGTTGAAGGAAGCTACATACCGCGAGCTGAGAGAGTCGAAAACCGCAAACATCGAGTACGTCAAGCGTAAACAAGGATACGTGTCAAAACGCACAACGCAGTTTGTCGACCAGCGAGATAAACACACTCCAAAAGTAAACAAGAGATGCGGTTACTGCAATACGCATCACGTCTATGGGAAAAAGAACTGCCCAGCTGCCAAAAATAAATGTCGGTTATGCCAGAAAACCGGACATTTTCAAGTCGTTTGTCGGAGTGCGCGACGCGTCAACGAGGTCACAGGTCATGATGACGTAACACCGACAACTGCATCAACGTTCGTTGGAGGAATTGATGAGCTCAGTGTCGATGCACATCCTGATCCAGGGTGGCATATACAGCTGTGCGCAGGCGAGGAGAAACTTCAATGGTGTATTGATACTGGTGCCCAGGTATCGATCATGCCAAAACAAGTTTATCAACTGTCCTTCGGTGAACTGTTAGAGACTGAGAGTTCTCATCGGAGCTGGAGACACACAACTCGACACTGTGGGATTTGTCAATATATTACTTGTTCATGATACAACGCAAATCACAGAACAAGGGTGCGTCAAAGCTACTACTGGGAGTACCGGGAATACGCAAACTAGGTCTCATACATGACCTCCCTGGTACATACAGTATCAAAGCTGTCAACGTAGCTGATCTATCACCACCTGTGAGTAAGCAGAGTGTGGTAAACGAATACCCGAAGTTGTTTTCCGGTTTGGGGAAACTACAAGGGGAACATACAATTCACTTGAAAGAGAACGCGACACCATTCTGTCTTGCCACACCAATGAGAGTGCCTCTCCCGCTGATGAAAAAGGTGAAAGACGAGATCGACTGAATGGTAGATAGTGGAGTGATCGAACCAGTGAATGACCCCACCGACTGGTGTGCTCCAATCGTTGCAGTTCCAAAACCTTCAGGTGCTGTCAGAATATGTGTAGACTTGACGAAACTGAATGAATCAGTGCGTCGAGAACACTACATCATTCCGAAAGTTGAAACGACACTTGGCAGCATTGCAGAAGGAACAGTCTACTCCAAACTTGATGCAAACTCAGGATTTCATCAAATCATGCTCAGTGACGAGAGTGCTAAGCTGACAACTTTCATAACGCCATACGGTAGATGCATGTTCCGACGACTTCCTTTCGGGATATCCTCAGCCCCGGAGTATTTCCAGAAGTGTATGGACCGTGAACTGTCGGGGCTCAACGGAGTCGTTTGTCATTTGGACGACATACTTGTTGTCGGACGCGACCAACGCGAACATGATCAGAGGCTGAAAGCTGTTCTCGACAGACTGACAAAGAGTGGTCTGACGCTCAATCTGGAGAAATGCGTCTTCTCACAGACCAAACTATCGTATTTCGGACAGATCATAGACAACCACGGAATCCACAAAGATCCAGCTAAAGTGAAAGCGATTGTTGAGATGGCTGAGCCAACAGACATTGTGGATCTCAGAAGATTTCTGGGAATGAAAAATCAGCTCATGAAATTATGTCCGAACTTAGCAGAGATGACACATCCGCTAAGAGAGCTGCTAAAGAAGAAGAATGCATGGCCATGGGGCCAGACACAGCAGCAAGCCTTCAAAGACCTGAAATCGGAACTGGCATCTGAAAGAGTACTTGCCATGTAATGCATCGAGAAAGAAACAGTTGTCTCGGCGGACGCCAGCAGCTTCGGTCTTGGAGCTGTGTTGCTACAACGACAGTCTTCAGGGGAGATGCGACCCGTTGCATTTGCAAGTAGATCAATGACCGAGACCGAATGTCGTTACGCCCAGATCGAAAAAGAGGCGTTGGCAACCACATGGGCACTCGAACACTGGTCTGACCTTCTCATCGGCATGCAATTCAAGGTGGAGATGGACCACAAACCGCTCGTTCCTCTACTCTCCACGAAGCTTCTGCACGAACTTCCTGTACGTATTCAACGTTTCAGGATGCGCCTGATGAGGTATACGTTCAGCATCGACCATGTTCCAGGAAAGCACCTGTACACTGCTGATGCACTGTCACGTTCTCCCATGAAACACACTGGCGACCAGCAGACAGCGGAGTTCCGCCAGGAGGTGGACAACTACGTCAATGCTGTTATGCTGCATCTACCTGAATCTGACCAAAGACTTGAAGAAATCAGACGAGAACTCAACAAAGACGACATGTTAAAACTCGTCCTCCATTATGTCCGAAATGAATGGCCAGAAGACAAGCAGAACATGCAAGGACCTATCGTGAAATACTGGCAGGAACGAGGCAACCTGTCAGTCAATGAAGGACTTTTGATGCATGGACAACGACTCGTTGTGCCGCCTAGTCTGAGAGTTGACATTCTTAGATACCTTCACGACTGTCACCAGGGAATCACGAAAACTCGTGGGAATGCTGCATCATCCGTGTGGTGGCCAGGGATTTCGCGAGATATCGAGAAGATGGTAAAAAACTGCCGTATGCGAACAATACCGTAAAGATCGCATTGAACCCATGAAGGGAACAGAATTCCATCACAGACCTTGGTCCAGAATTGGTGCAGACTTTTTCACACACAAAAGTCATATGTACCTACTGACTGTTGACTACTATTCACGAGATGTCGAAATCTGCATTGTGTCAACAAACGTTAACACAGGAGAAACAGTGGCCAAACTGAAAAAAATGTTCAGTCGTCAGGGAATACCAGATATTCTCTTCTTGGACAATGGACCGCAGTTCGATTCAGAGGAATTCAGAGACTTTTCGAAATCCTGGGGATTCGAGCATGTCACATCATCCCCAAAATATCCTCAGTCAAACGGCGAAGTCGAACGTGCAGTCCAAACGATGAAAACTATCCTGAATAGATGTGATGATGAGTACCTC
>OZ023214.1:61234195-61241695 GCA_963995525.1 Escarpia spicata
TGGAAAACTGTGATCTTTGATTTAGCCCAATAAGGCACCAAAGTGGTATCTTTCCCAGGGAAATGAACTTTTATATGTTTACATGTTGGGAAGCAGAATCGCAGGGAGAGAATCAACATTTGTCTGTCCATCATAATTATCTTTGGATTGAAAATAGGTTTCGTCTTCGATGTGTTGGTAAGATGGCAGTATCACGAGGAGTACCACCGCCGGACAAAGTGTCGACAATGTCTCGTTACTCTCATGGTAGTTATCCCATGCTAATTCTCACATACCCGCGACTTAGTGTAAAACATCTGCCAATTAATGTCTGATGTATTTGTGGCCAAGTCAGTTTCAACCGTTTCTACTACACTATTTATAACTGGTGGAATGGCCGAAGCGATTGATGACTTCCAGTAATGTTCTGTTACCTGTCATAATCCTGATTCCAGTCCAGTACATAGGTGTATGGACGCTTTTGTTCGACCCCTTGTAGTTGCGAACACGACATCATCTGACGTTGACTTTACTTAGAAGTCCTTCAATTCGATCGTTAGAAGACGATTCGCTGCAACCGGTGCATAACACTGAGGGAATCCATCAGCTCTAGTGGTGTCTCTCCTTGTGCGCGTGTCAGAGCTACTGCTGTCATAGCATGTGGTATGTCTTGCTTTGTATTCTTCAGTAATATGATAAAGATCTGCGATGAACTGCTGCCTCTCCTGCCGATATATCAGCGAAGGTAGCCCGCCTTACGACACGTTCCTCTCTTACAGTTGCGTTATATACGATCAGTCCCTCCTTATTGCTAAAGTTGAATTTTCTCAACTGAGTAGGATATTGTTTCTAAATGCTCTTACACAACGTTTGGGCTGGATATGTAGATTCAACCGTTGCCATGTTTTCCATATATCGGTTGTGCAGAGAGGTAAGCAGTTCAGACCCTTGGTTTTCAATCAATGTGGTGTTTATGCGGTGTTAAGGCTTCAAATGCTGCAGTGTGCAGCTGCTTTACATGTTAGTTTTGGTTACTGCTAGTGCTCTTTTAATGTATTCTCTTCTGCGTGAATGGTGATATTTAACTTCCTTTGCTTTGCTGGCCAATCCTGCTAGTCGTGAAAGCATAACTTCATAATGTAATAATTCTACTGCTTGCCTGATGCTGTCCTTTGCTTTTTCCACCTCACAGCTTCCCATATAATTCACGCTTGGCTTTTCCAGCAGATTTAGATGCAGTCTTACAAAATACACATTCGTCTGAAAACACGCCGATAGAACTGGTTTGGGGGACCTCTGTAGAAAACCATAAGTTTGGTGTTGTAGAACTAAGAAGACCATTTCCCTAACCTTTCTGTTGAGTGACTCTATGTGGTAACTCAAGTTTAACTCATACTGATCGGATAGCTTTATGACAAAATACTTGAACGTTTTATACAACCTGTCTTATGTTGTTGCGATATCTATATTCCCCCATGACTTGTCGTCAAAGGGTTTAACACTATCAGTCGTTTTATCACCAAGTTGTACGATTCAAGACCACTTTGTGAAAGTCATGATCTACTGGTCAACATACATTGAAAAACTATAAAAATCACGCTTGCAATAACAATAACGCATCGGTTACACAGTATGCAGCATTCGTTAGATAAAAGACCGTTATCGTCGGATAAGATATAATATCTAGCAAACTATGCAACCATATTTGTATTTACGTTGAATACGTTCGTACCGACTTGAGAATGAATCGCAAAACGTTGTTCTGTAGCATACAACACTGACGTCACTGTTTTGCGGTAGCTAGTCGTAACTATTACTATTATTACTGATAGGCACTTCATATTAGTGAAACAATAATATAAGAACATTGCAATAATTATTGGTAACATGGCGATTGATGTTTCGATATGTATGCTGTCAAATAGGTGAACGAACGGTGTGTACATTTTCACGTCTTCGCTTTTTTGTGGTTACCACCCCTTCCTTTAAAACACAATTTCTCGGCTTTATAAGGTCAGACCAACACGAAATTGGTTCCAAAAGTTAGCGGAATAAGACTACTTTGTAAACATTATGTCACATTGACCAATAGTTGCATCTGTGATCTTGCCACATAAACGGAAATGATCTGTCTTTCTTCGAACGTCTTCTCCGTACGCAATTTGGGTGTGGTCACCTACAGCTTCGTAGACCTTGACATTGTGTAGATAAAACCAATTAAAGCTTTCCCCCAGAACAATCATATATAAGTCTTTCATTTGATATCTCATTTATATGTATCGGTGGTGGCTGCGTTTGACTTAACATGTTAATTATATACTAGTTTGACTTAACATGTTTATTATATACTCGTTTGACTTAACATGTTTATTATATACTCGTTTGCACAATTAGACCTTTGCAACTCATTTACTCACTTTTATAGTCAGCTAGAGTACTCCCGCCCCTATGCGTTTTGCCCCAACTACAATTTGGTCTTTCTGTCCCATATGTACAGTATTCAAAACATTACCGTTTAGACAATATTACAGTTTTTTTACATGCATCCGCAACATTTACAACACACCGATAAAATATTTGTCAATTAACAACTACAAAGAGGCCCTTAACCTAACTACAACCGAAATTCTAAAATCCAAACGAACGTTTGAGAACAAACTGGGCGAAAAACAATGATAGCTAGAGTTTCTATGCTTATGTAAGGAGTAAACAGAAGGTTCTTGATATGGTGGGACCACTAGAAAACAGTCAAGGAAACGTAATATCTGATGGGTTTCAAATGGCAGAGACTCTGAACGAGTATTCCAGCTCAGTGATTACCACAGAAGATATAAGTTCACTGCCATTACCAGTTAATACAGTTTAGGGGGATGAATCAAATCAATTATAACAGTTGTTTGTTATTCCTGAAATGATATCAAAGAACATTTAGATGATGAAAGAAAACAAATCACGTGGAGTTGACAGGATACCACCAAAACTGCTTAAGGAAATTGTATACCAAATCAGTACACCACTTGCTATATTCTTTAACTTGTCATTTAAAGAGGGAATCGTTCCACTAGAATGGAAAGAAGCAAACATAACACTATTATATTATTTAACAAGGGATCGAGGAGCAAGACGGAGAATTACAGACCATTTTCAGAGCCCAGCCAACCAGCTGGCTCTGCCATTTGCGGTGCTAAGCGTAGTTAGTAGAACCTAGCTCTGCGAATTAGATTCCACTTCTTATTCGCAAAGCTCGCATAGCCAACCGGCTCTGCGTTTGGCGCGGCCTTTTGCAAATTTGGCCCAAATGATATGTTATTTGGTACTTTGGTGTTTCTGTATAGAAACAAAGGTATTTTTTTTCCATTTCTGCATTAGTTTCACTATACGTATGAAAGTTCTACTACTTCCTTGCAAGTGTTAAGATGTACCTGGTGTTCAGTGTTACGGTACTCGTGTAATGTTGTCATATTAAGATGTACCTGGTGTTCAGTCTTACGGTACTGTTCAGTGTTACGGTACTCATGTAATGTTGTCATGTTAAGATGTACCTGGTGTTCAGTGTTACGGTACTCGTATAATGTTGTCATGTTAAGATGTACCTGGTGTTCAGTCTTACGGTACTTGTATAATGCATTATTAAATAATTAGTTAGTTTATTATGAAGATGTGTGTTTTTGTTTTTGTTTTTTCACGAATCATAGTTTTCATTGCATATATGACATGAATAAGGAACACAAGCAATGTGTTGCTTCGTTTCATTTGTTACGTAATGTATACATGTTTCATATTAATGCTACATCAGTGCTATACTTAACATTATGTATCAATAAAGATTATTATTATAAGTAGACTTTGTAGTTGTAAATACATTCTTCAATATTCCAATGTCTATCTATGCGACTTTTAAATTAGTTAGGTGCAGTTATAACGTCTGGTAAATTATTCTGATTATTGCTACCGCTCTTAGTTATTATACTGTTATATATTCCAATATATTATTAACACAACGCAATTATGCAGTCGTAAATCACTAGAACAGTTTTTATTAACTTATACACATACACACCCTGGTATTTCAACAGTGGCCTAAATAGTAACACACATAACATACTAAATAACACTTGCCTAACTATTAAAAACTAAATTCCTTTCACAACATATATTCTGACAAACATATTACATGAAATATCGACATCAACATATTAATACAAAAATCATATTATACACAGATGGTACATAATAATACACAACATGCTTGCCTACATATCAACACATGGAACATAGTAATGCAGAACACACTAAAGTCCATCACAAATGCATACATAACTTATTTCACGCACTAAAACCCTGTCCACTTTTGACTTATGAAGGGGGATAGCCTAAGCGAAATATCGTGTACGGAACAGGAAAAAGCGTCAAAAGACTCATAATATCTACGTAGGAAGCATAAATCTGATTGATTGTATTAAAAGCGTTAACACAGGACGTACTATTTACTTGTCTAAACTAATAACAACTGAAATCCTGCAACAGATTTTTTACTAACACATTGTTAACAACATTTCAAAATACTTTTCTTGATTGAACTTCTAACCATCTGGCAAAGATACATGTCACAGCACATTTCCTACACACGCCTCCACGCAAGCACACACACACGCATGTACGCACGCACGCACACACACACACACACACACACACACACTCACATCGAATGGGCACTTTCAAACTCTTCCCAAGACCGACATTGTTTTCCTAGCTGGAAGTCAGCCATGCTGACAACGCAATCACCTAAAACAGGAATGTAAAAGACGACTTGGCTTAATTATAAATTAACTGATCACCGTATTGTCCTCTACTAGTAGCAATACAAATAGTACAATTGCGTAAGTACTTCACTCAAAACAAATTAATTTTCTAACCGTTTATTTGCGGAAATTTTATAGAATATGTGTTAACAGATTTAGCACATACAGCTCTATATACCTTACGGAAGAATTTGATAAGGTTTTTGATAAAAAGTTAAACACGTTTGGACGAACCTAAGATTCCATTTCTAATTCGCAGAGCTGGGCTCTGTGAATTAGAAATCGTTTCTTATTCGCAGAATATGTGCACCATAGCGTAGTTCGCAGATTCCAGCTTGGCTCTGCGTCTATTATTCCTCAATCACGCTTATTTTGGCCAGTCATTGAACAGACACAGCCGCATCTTGCGACGAGATCTATACGATACTTTAAGATTTAAAAAGATTTAACAAGATTGCCACCCAGAGAATTAACTCTAGATGGCAGGTGGACAAGGAAGCCCTTTGGCTTATCGATAGTCCGACCCTTTTATCTATGTGTATCCCGCCCGTCTGAGGTATGTGTCGATTTTATTTTTAAACATATTCACGCTACTAGCACCCACATAATCACCAAGTAATCTGTTCCATTCATTTAGAGTCCTTTGTGAAAATGAAAACTTTCTTATATCCAATCTACTCTGCTCCTTTGCTAAAGTAAGTTTATGTCCTCTAGTCCTTCTATCTCTCTTAACTGAATTCTATCAATATTTTCATAACCCTTCAATATTTTAAACACTACTATCTGATCTCCTCTCAATCTCCTGGTCTCTAGTGTTGTTAAACCGCATTTTTAGGCGTATTTCGTAACTAAGATCCCTCAGTTTTGGTATAATTTTAGTTGCTCTCCTCTGCACTCTTTCTAGCATATCTATGTCCTTCCTGCGATATGGCCTCCTCGCTTGAATACAATATTCTAAATGAGGCCTAACTATTGTTTGTACAGCGGTATTATTAGCTCTTTTTCCCTATACGTTATGTTTCGCCTAATTAATCCAAGGATTTGATTTCCCTTTGAAGCTGCAATTCCGCACTGCTCTGAACCCTTCATATCAGCACTAATGGTTAACCCTAAGTGCTTTTCTTTTACAGTAGTACTTAGTACAGTACCCCCCATTGTATATTCTACTTCTTCGTTCCCATGTCCTGTGTGGAGATATTTACATTTCCCAAAATTGAACAGCATTTGCCACTTTTCAGACCATTTGATCAACTTGTCAAGATCATCTTGTAAATGTTGTCTATCTCCATCTCCATCACTTTTAATCCTTCTAAACACTTTTGTATCATCTGCAAATTTCAACACCTTGCTTGTTATTTCATCATCCAATTCGTTGATATATATTAAGAATAATATAGGTCCTAATACTGATCCCTGTGGTACCCCACTCAATACCGATTTCCAGTTTGAAGCCTCCCCATCAACTACAACACGTTGTCTTCTGTCAATCAGACATTGTTCTATCCAGTTTATTATACCATTTCCTACGCCATGGGCCTTTAGTTTAAGTAGTAATCTTTGATGTGGTACTTTGTCGAAAGCTTTTTGAAAATCTAAGTAGACGATATTTACTGGTGATCCCTCATCTACCCACTTAGTGATGTCTTCCAAAAAACATAACATATTTGTTAAGCATGACCTCTCTTTAAAAAACCATGTTGAGATGGGTTTATCAAGTTTTGTTTAACAAGAAAATCCACCATGTGATCTTTAATTAGTCTTTCTAATAATTTACAAATCACTGATGTTAAACTCACTGGTTTATAGTTCTCTGACTTGTTTCTCGAACCTTTTTTGAATAACGGTATAATGTTTGCTTCTTTCCATTCTAAAGGAACCACTCCCTCTTCTAATGACAAGTTGAAAACTGTTGCAAGCGGTATGCTAATTTGTTCTACAATATCCAGTAGTAGTTTGGGTGGAATACCATCCACTCCAGGTGATTTGTTATCCTCCATTGCCCATATTATTTTAGCTACCATTTCCGGGGTTACAATTAATTGTCCTAAATAATCTGAATCTGCCCCCTTAAACTTAGCCTCTGGTACTGGCAGTGAACTAATATCTTCCCTGGTAAACACTGAACTAAAGTACTCATTCAAGTCTTCTGCCATTAAGAATCCCTCTGATATTATATTTCCAGCACTATCTTCTAGAGGACCGACCTTATCTTGAACTTTCTGTTTGCTTCGAACATACGCATAAAAACTCTTGCTGTCATGTTTTATATTACTAGCTAATTGTTGTTCATAGCTTCTCTTTGAATTTCTAATTTCAGCTGTAGCTTGGTTAAGTGCTTTTTATAACTGTTGTAGTCTTCATCATTTCCACTGCATCTATATGACTTCCACATCATTTGTTTATACTTAATTTTTCTAATGGCTACTTTCGATAAGTGTTTCTTTTTGGACCGTTTTCCTTGTTTTTTGAAGGGTACAAATTTATCGACTATGCACTTAATTTCACCCTTTAATATATTCCAGCATTCTGTTGCCGTCTTATTTTTCAGTGTGTTATTCCAGTCTATCTTTGCTAAATATTTCCTCATGTCCTTATACCTTCCTTTGTGGAAATTTCTCCTATACTGCTTTTTACTATTCCTTTCTGATTTTACTTTGATGTTAAAATGTATCAGGTTGTGATCGCTACTCCCCAGTGGCTCACATATCTTGAAATTGTC